>JASDQU010739449.1:184428-198741 GCA_032191745.1 Picea mariana | reverse complement strand
TACTCATCAACTATGACTCATCAATATGTACCAACATCATCAACTATACACCTCATGTATGTGCCAACTCATCAACTACTTGTCTCAACCATGTACTCAACATGTACCTCAACCAAAAGCCCTCATCAATTTCATCATCCAAATCTGATTTATAGCTCTGTAATAGACCTGATGTATATGATCACATTCTTGCAAACCTTCCTTAACTTTAACAACAAGAGACTATCATTTTTATCAAACTTTTCTTTAGTCTCACAAGACTAGTTTAGGACTAGTCAACAACCCTGAATTGAAATAATCATAACTTTGTACCTGTAATGAATAAAGATCTAAAACTGATATACAATGTTATTCAGTGTGTTTTCTGCAATTAATCCAAGTGTAACTACTTGGAACCTCTCATAAAAGGAGTTATAGCAAAAATGGCATACCTTTTTGAATTCTGGCTTATTCTAGAGAGCAACCTTGTAGAGTGTGCCCTGCAAAAAATATTTGATGAATCGGTCTAAAACTATTACAAAACACACTACCTACTATAACCTAACCAACACATTTGGTCTCACTAAATTTTTATCTGTTATGAATAAGTTATGATGCTTTTACCCGAAACACCTGATTTTGACTAGTTTCAGGACTGGCCACAAACCCTATTGTCCATGGAGTGTAACCTCCAAAATACAACGACCCACAAGATGAATTTCTTACCACAGATACTTGGATATGTTTTCTAATCTGCATAGAAATTTCAAGATCTGAATCATTATAGAAAAAGAGTTATAGTGAAAATGGTGAGATGACCTGTAAATAACATACCTTAGAAAGCACCATCAAAAGAATTTATCCTTCCTTGCATTTCAGCCTTCTTTTCTTCACTTTCCTCAGAATTTCGGCTTAGATATCATTTGATTACCTCAGACACCTATAAATATTCAATATGCTCAAGTGTGTTTAAAATGAGAGAGCCCTACCTCTTATTTATACTCTCCAAGTAGCTTCCTTAAAAACATCTTCTAGGTCACTTGGCCCACTTTCCTTATTTTAGGGTTGGGTCCACTTCTAATTTCTCCATTAAATTTATTATTGAAATTATTTATTTTGTGTTCACTTTTAATTATAATACACTCATCACTTCACTTTATTATTTACCTTTTAAAATCTCTTAAACCACTTTGATTACTTTGACCTTTTGGGGCTTCTAGATGACATATGAGGGTCCTCCAACTTCGTAAGGCCATAATTCTCAAACCGTGAGGAGTTATGTGACATTCTACATACCACCAGAAATGGAATGACATGTACTATCCATATAGAATATTATTATCTGAAAATATATCATAACTCATACCGTTACCCATCAAACAAACTTGGGTCCATTACCCAAACCTAGGGTCTCCAACTTCTCATGGCCATAACTCTCTAACCGTGAGGAATTATGTGACGTTTCACATACCACTAGAAATGACATGACAAGTACTATCCATCTAGGATATTTTCCCTAACAAATTCAATTTCCTTCATCTCATTATTCCACAATTAAGCATGGGTTCTCTTACTCCACAAAGCGTCTTCCCATGAGGGATTTCACCATAAGGGGATCACTTTGGAGTTCATCCATATTTACTTCTTATCAACCATGACAAAACAATAACGAGTAATATTTACATCAAACAATATTGGGTCCATTACCCAAACCTTTGTGCTACGGGGCTTTCTTCAAGGGTTGACATCAATGACAACCAACCTTAATCAACAATCTCCCCCTTTGACATTGATGGAAACACTCTGATGCAATACTGAAATCATATCACTCATGCTCCCCCTGGAACCATGCCTTTGTCCTCTACATATGATAAATCTTCTCCCCTGGAACCATGCCTCTATCCTCTGCATCTGATAAATATGCTCCCCTGGAACCATGCCTCTGTCCTCTGCATCTGATAAATCTCTCCCCCTTTGTCATCAATGGCAAAGGTATCTTTCCACCCGGGGCTACTCCCCCTGATAGACTGTCCTCTTATGGTGCTTCCTCGTGTACATCTAAGACATATAAGATAAGCATTCATTTTTGGAGTAGAAATAACTCCAAGTCTTTGGCGAAGATATTCAAAGGCTTCCCATGGAAGTGGTTTTGTAAAGATGTCTGCCACTTGTTCTTTTGTGCCCACATACTCAACTCTGATGTTCTTTTCTGCAACCTGTTTCCGTAGAAAGTGATACTTGATTGGAGTGTGCTTCGTCTTGGAGTGCATCACAGGGTTTTTTGAGATATTGATGGCACTTGTATTATCACAATATATTGGAATGGGCTCATCATACTCAAACTATATATCTGTCAAAGTTTGTTTCATCCAAAGAACCTGTGTACAACATGCTACTGCTGCAACATACTCTGCCTCGGCTGTAGATAGAGATACCGATGATTTTTTCTTTCTTAGCCATGATACCAAACACTCACCTAAGTAGAACAATGCTTCACTGGTGCTTCATCGGTCATCAATACAACCTGCCCAATCTGCATCTGTGTAGGTAATAAGTGATAGATCTTTTCCTTTTGGATACCATAATCCAAACTCTTCTGTTCCTTTGAGATATCTGAAGATCCTCTTTACTACTAATACATGTCATTCCTTTGGTGTTGCTTGAAATCATGCCACTTGTCCAACTGCCTGCATTACATCTGGTCTGGATGCTGTCACATATAGTAGTCTGCCAATAATTGACCTATATTGCCTCTGATCTATAGACTTTGAATCATCATCTTTGCTCAACTTACAACTGGTTTGCATGGGAGTGATAACTGGTTTGCAATCTTCCATTCCGAATCTCTTCAGCATTTCTATGACATACTTGGTTTGAGAAATAAAAATTCCTTGGTTGTTTTGATGTATCTGAAGTCCCAGAAATAAGGATAGTTGTCCAAGTAACGACATTTCAAATTCATTCTGCATGTCTTTTGCAAATTTCTGGCTTAACCTGTCATCATCACTACCAAAAATAATATCATCAACATAAACTTCAATTAATAAAATATTACCTTGACTTACCTTGATGTAGAGGTTGTTGTCTGCACTTCCTTTTCTGAATCTTGCCTGCTGTAGATACTTATCCAATCTAGAGTACCATGCTCTAGGAGCCTGTTTTAGACCATACAAGGCCTTCTTTAATTTACACACATAGTCTGTGTTCTCTGACAACTGAAATCCTTCTGGCTATTCAATGTAGACTTCTTCTTCAAGTTCCCCATTCACAAAAGATGATTTTACGTCCATCTGATATACTTTAACATTCTTGGAGCATGCATAAGCTAAAAGCAAACGGATTGCTTCCATTCTGGCAACTGGGGAAAATGTCTCTTCAAAGTCAATTCCTTTAATATGTGCATATCCTTTACATACCAATCTAGCTTTGTTCCTTGTAACTTGTCCATCTTCATTCAATTTATTCATGAAAACCCATTTTTTGCCAATCACATTCTTATTCTTTGGTCTTGGAACCAATTCCCAAGTGTCATTTTTTTCTATTTGATCCAATTCTTCATCCATGGCCTTATTCCAAAATTCATCCTTGCTGCCTTCTTCAAAACACTTTGGTTCAATTGTAGATAAGAGTGCTAGGTGTGTTTGTTCTGGTGAATGGATTTTTCTTCTAGTCTCAACTCCTGCGTCTTTGTTTCCAATAATCTAATCTGAAGGATGATTCTTCTGTACTCGTTTTCTAGGTGTCTTTGGAGATACTTGTTGAACTTGCTCTTCTACTTATATCAGATTCTCTTCATCTTCATCTTCCTCTTATTCTTAGTTTTCATCTTCTTCTTCAAAAAGTTGTTCCATTGATTTGTTTTCTTTTTTCTTTGATTCTGTTCTGCCTGTTTCATCAATTGTTACATTGATGCTTTCCACAACTTTGTTTAATCTTAGATTGTAACACTTGTATGCTTTCCTTGTACTTGAGTAACCAACAAGTATTCATTTGTCCACATGAGAGTCAAACTTTCCCATTTTTCCATCTTCTCTTTTGATGTAGCATTTGCTTCCAAAAACTCTGAAGTGCTTCACATTTGTTGGTCTTCCTTTCCATAGCTCGTAGGGAGTTTTATCAGTGTTTTTTTTCTGAGAATTACTCTATTTTGAATGTGAATTGATGTATGCACTACCTGTGTCCAAAAAATATATGTCAATTTGTAATCCATTAGTATTGTTTGAGCCATTTCCTGTGTAATTATCATCCATTACGATAATGTTCCTTTGTCTTTGAACCACTCTCTGAACCAGTCTATGAATCCATGCTCTCGTCCACTATCATATATCTATTAAAACCTGCTAAGTCTTCTTACAAATCCATCTCTGTCCATACTTTCCAAGACTCTACTTGCGCAATTGTCCATAATGCTAACCCATTTATCATTATACTATCAAACTGTACTTCTGCTAACTGATTTCTCTGAATATGTCTTCTCAAACTCTGTAAGCTGCTCGAAGGATGGTTCTTTGGTCTATCACAGCTATCGCATAGACTCCCCCTGTCTAATATTCATATTACTTGGGAGTCTCTAAGCCGGATGGCTCAGAACAATTCCTGCTCTGATGTGTATTCATCATCATCTTCTTTGGTAGATTCATTATCTCTCTAAGCTATGACTTCTTTCTTTCTATCTGTGGATTCATCTTTCACTACTATGTATGAAAGTACAATCTCTTGAACATGTTCCTTATTTACCTGTCCTTCCTTTCTTTAAGTTATTTTCCAAACCTTTCTATATCTAACATCTTTCTTTTTCTCTGTAGAATTTTTTTCATCTTGTTTTATTGTCAATATTGTGATCTCTGGTACCTGGTCTTTGTTCACATGTTCTTCCTGTTTTCTTATCCATACTTTCTTATATCTGATATTAGTATTCTCTTTCATGGAAGTATCGATCATGCTTCTACAATCACTGGCTATGTGTCCATAGTTATGACATTTGTAACACTCAATGTTACGTGCAACCACATAGGCACGGTCTGCTTGAACATTTCTTTTATAATCCCTTCAATCTGCAACCTTATGTCCAAAGTTAGTACAATAAAAACAATGACCATAAAATAAATTTTCATACCTGGGAGTGAATGATCTTCTTTGTGGCATATTCCTTCTGAATTTTTTCTTTGACTGATCATGATCATGATTGGAGCCCTTTTGTGGCTTGAACATAGATGGTATTCTTGAAGATGTATCTTCAATAGTTTTCTTGGATTCTGGTTGATCATGATTCCTTCCTTTGAGTACTTCTGCATAATTTTTTCTATTTTCTTCATTCTTCTTTTCTAGCAACGTAGAGTGCTTCTCTTCATTCTCTACAACTGATGTGGATGTTTATGTCTCTTTAACTTTCTTGTTGATCTTGTCAATTTTGACTCTTAGTGTGACAACTTATTCTTCAAGATTCTCAACCTCTTCTTCTTTCTTCATTATCTGAGACTTCATGACCTCTTCTATTCTCTTTGCTTCTTCAATTTGGATTTTCAATGAAATTGTTTCTTCTTCCATTCTTCTCTCTTCTTGACCAAAATCTTCCTCAAGTTAGTTTAAATCATTGGTTCTTTCCTTGAGATGATCCATCAATATCTTTTCTCTCTTTTCCGCATCTTCCTTTTGTGCTGCTATATTGGCTTCTAAACATTTCTTTTCATATTCTAGAGTTTCTTCAATTCTTCTGACCTCTTCTAGTTGAGCTCTTAAATTCTTGATGACCTGCTGATCCTTTTCAGAACCTTGAACACTTTGCTTTTGCTTCATCAATTCTTTCTTGGATGACTTGTTTTCTTCTCTTTCTTTCCTTAGATATTTAATTGCACTGATCAATTTTTCTTTGTAATCAACTTCTGTTTCATCATACTCTTCCTCTTCTGAATTTGTCTGACATGATGAGCATCTTTTTTCTTGTTCTATATCTGCATCTTCTTTGGCATTTTCTGAATCTGCGATGGATGAAGAATATATGTCATGTAACTTATCCCAAAGTTCTTTGGCCGATGAACATTTACCAACATTTTCTCTTACCGGTTTAGGTAATCCTTCCCAGATGAAATCCATTGCTATTTTGTTATTCTTCTTCAATTCCTTCTTGGTTGTAGTCTTTTCCCTTTTTGAACTATCATATCCTGTAACAACTGATAGCCAAATATAATGTCCCTGTGCCTGTAAAAATACTTCCGCCCTTCTGCTCCACATCTCATACTTAAAACCATTCTGACCATTAAACATTGGTGCTCCATTCTCAGAATAATCCATGATCTCCTTCCAGTGGTTAAACTGTTTCCTGAAGGAACCTTTNTGATACCAATTGTTGGATTACTGAGAGGGGGGGTGAATCAGTAATAGAGCAATTTAATCCCTTTTTAACCATATAATCCAAGTGTTATATCAATGAAGCGTTATCATCCAATAACTGCAGAGTAAATAAGAAATGAACAAATGAACAATCATACACATACACAGTACACTAGTGTTTTATGTGGAAACCCAAATTGGGAGAAAACCACGCAATGTTTTTTCTTATATGTCTTGAAGAATTACATTCATTGGAAGCACCAACTTCCTTTGTTTTCCAGCTGCAACTGGAAGGAGGCTCCAACCCCCTAGTTTCTCATGCTACAACCTGAGGGAAGCTCCAACTCCCCAATTCTCTGGCTATAACCAGAAGGAGGCTACAACCCCCTATGTTCTCTGACTACAACCAGAAGGTGGCTACAACCACCTGTCCTTTCCCTGTCCTACCACCCTGAAGTAGAAGTAGAATGATGGAACCACTGTCACACTATCACTATGAGATATACCGTTGTAAACCTGTACCAATAAATCTGAACCATGCATCAACCTGTACCTCAACTTGTAATCAAACTGTACCATAAACAAGTGCATCAACCATGCACCAACCTGTAATCAATCTGTACCATAAACAAGTGCATCAAGCATGCGGAAACCTGTAATCAACCTATACCATAAAAAAGTGCATCCAACCATGTACCAAGTATGTACCTATCATGTGTCAACTACTCATCAACTATGACTCATCAATATGTACCAACATCATCAACTATACACCTCATGTACGTGCCAACTCATCAACTACTTGTCTCAACCATGTACTCAACATGTACCTCAACCAAAATCCCTCATCAATTTCATCATCCAAATATGATTTGTAGCTCTGTAATAGACCTGGTGTATATGGTCACATTCCTGCAAACCTTCCTTAACTTTAACAACAACAGACTAGCATTTTTATCAAACTTTTCTTTAGTCTCACAAGACTAGTTTAGGATTAGTCAACAACCCTGACTTGAAATAATCATAACTTTGTACTTGTAATGAATAAAGATCTGAAACTGATACACAATGTTCTTCAGTGTGTTTTCTACAATTCCTCCAAGTTTCACTACTTGGAATCTCTCAGAAAGGGAATTATAGCAAAAATGACATACCTTGCTGAATTTTGGCTTATTCTAGAGAGTGACCTTGTAGAGTGTGCCCCGCAATTTTTTTTTGATGAATTGGTCTGAAACTGTTACAAAGCATACTACATACTATACCCTAACCAACACATTTGGTATCACTGAATTTGGATCTATTATGAAGAATTTATGACATTTTTACCCAAAACACCTGATTTTGACTAGTTTCAGGACTGGCCACAAACCCTATTTTCCACGGAGTGTAACTCCCAAAATACAATGAACCACAAGCTGAATCTTTTACCAAAGATACTTGGATATGTTTTCTCACTTGCATAGAAATTTCAGGATCTTAATCATTATAGAAAAAAAATTATAGCGAAAATGGTGAGATGACTTGTAAATAACATACCTTAGAAAGCACCATCAAAAGAATTTATCCTTCCTTGCATTTCGGCCTTCTTTTCTTCACTTTCCTCGGAATTTCGGCTTAGATATCATTTGCTTACCTCATAAACCTATAGATATTCAATATGCTCAAGTGTGTTTAAAATGAGAGAGCCTTGCCTCTTATTTATACTCTCCAAGTAGCTTCCTTAAAAACATCTTCTAGGTCACTTGGCCCACTTTTCTTATTTTAGGGTTGGGTCCAATTCTAATTTCTCCATTAAATTTATTATTGAAATTATTTATTTTGTATTAAATTTAAATTATAATACACTTATCACTTCACTTTATTATTTACTTTTTAAAATCTCTTAAACCACTTTGATTACTTTGACCTTTTGGGGCTTCTAGATGACATATGAGGGTCCTCCAACTTCGTAAGGCCATAACTCTCAAACCGTGAGGCGCTATGTGACGTTATACATACCACCAAAAATGTCATGACATGTACTATCCATATAGAATATTATTATCTGAAAATATATCATAACTCATACCGTTACCCATCAAACAAACTTGGGTCCATTACCCAAACCTGGGGTCTCCAACTTCTCATGGCCATAACTCTCTAACCATGAGGAATTATGTGATGTTCCACATACCACCGGAAATGACATGACAAGCACTATCCATATAGGATATTTTCCCTGACAAATTCACTTTCTTTCATCTCATTATTCCACAATTAAGCATGGATTCTCTTACTCCACAAAGCGTCTTCCCGTGAGGGCTTTCACCATAAGGGGACCACTTTGGAGTTCATCCATATTTACTTATTATCAACCATGACAAAACAATAATGAGTCATATTTACATCAAACAATATTGGGTCCATTACCCAAACCTTTGTGCTACGGGGTTTTCTTCAAGGGTTGACATTAATGACAACCAGCCTTAATCAACATAACTTTGGGCTCATATGATTGCCTCATGGGTATGGATTGGTTGGAAAAGCATCATGCTATCCTAGATTATTATAATAAGACCTTTACTTGCTTGGATGAGGAAGGGAACTTGAGGACAATTAAAAGAATTCAGAGGGAAGTAACCATCAGAGAAGTTTCAACCTTGCAGCGGAAGAAAAGTTTCAAGAAAGGGTGTCAAATAATTACAACACATATGAAAGAGGCACCTAAAGATAAGGTGCCAAGTATCGAAGATTATGTAGTCCTAAAGAAGTTTGGATAGGTATTTAAAGAAATATTAGGATTTCCACCCAAGAGAGATATTTATTTATCCATTAATCTTATGCCTGGAGAAACCCCGGTATCCAAGACTCCTTATAGGATGAGCACACTAGAACTAAAGGAATTGAAAATGCATCTTGAATAGCTTTTGAAGAAGGGGTATATACGCCCAAGTGTATCACCTTGGGGTGATCCAGTGTTGTTTGTGAAAAAGAAGGACGGTACCTTGAGGCTTTGCATTGACTTTAGGTAGTTGGACAAGGTAACTGTGAAGAAAAAGTATCCTTTTCCAAGGATAGATGACCTCTTTGATCAGTTGACAGATGCTAAGATATTCTCCAAGATTGATCTTATATCAAGCTATCATTAGGTAAGAATTAAAGAAGAATACATCAACAAGATTGCCTTCAAAACAAGGTATGGTAATTATGAGTTCACAATGGTGTCATTTGGGTTATCAAATGCACCAGTTGTCTTCATCTGTTTAATGAATGGTATTTTTAGGGATTACTTAGATAAGTTGGTCATTGCCTTCCTAGATGACATTCTTATATATTCTGAGTCTGAGGAATAGCATAAGAAACACTTGAGGATGGTATTATAGGTATTGAGGGAGCATCAATTGTATGCCAAATGGAGCAGGTGCTCATTCTACCATAAGTAAATTCATTATTTGGGCCATATCATTTTAGAGGAAGGAATAATAGTGGACCCAGAAAAGATAAAGACCATTGAGGGGTGGCCATCACCAAGGAATGGCTCTAAAGTGAGATCATTCATGGGACTTGCAGATTACTGCAAAAGATTCATTGAGAAATTCTCAAAGATTGCACACCCAATCACTTCCTTGCAAAAGAAGGGTGTGAAGTTTGAGTGGAAATCGGATTATGAAAGGAGTTTCCAACACTTGAAACATTTACTAACAAGTGCTCTAATATTAAAGATTGCTAATCAAAATGAAGACTTCATTGTATGCACTGATGCATGTAAAGAAGGACTTGGTGGAGTTCTTAGTCATAATGTGCATGGGGTATGCTATGAATCAAAGAAATTAGAGCATGAAAGGCACTATGCTACTCATGATTTAGAATTGGTAGTCATAGTGCATGCCTTGAAGATGTGGGGGCACTACCTTATGGGGAGAATATTTGAATTAAGGATAAACCATAGTGGTTTGAAATATTTATTTGGACAATCAACTTTAAATGCCAGGAAAAGCAGATGGTTGGAATTTCTCAATGAATATCACTTTGATATAACTCATATCAAAGGTAAAGAGAACAAGGTGGTTAATGCACTTAGCAGGAGGGTGCATGAGATGCATGTTACAACCATTAGCATATACCAATTAGATTTGAAGGACAATTTTTGAGGCTGTGAAATCAGATCAAAATTACATTAAGGTAAAGGAAAAATTTCAGCAAGGTAATTTGTAGCATAAAAGTGAAGAATATAAGCTGAGAAATGATGAAATTCTCATGTACAAGGGCAGAATTTGTGTGCCAAATTATCAATAATTGAAAAATCTGATTTTAAAAAAAATGCATAATGTACCTTATGTTGGACACCCAGGTTACTAGAAAACTATTGAAGTTGTCAAGAGACAATATTATTGGCCAGGTATGAAGAAATACGTTGATGAGTTTATTTCCAAGTGTTTGGAATTTCAAAAAGTCAAGACTGAGCACAAACAACCAGCTGGTCTGCTACAACCATTACCCATTCCTGAGTGGAAATGGGAAGTTGTAACAATGGATTTCATCACCAAGCTACCCAGAACAACCAAGCAGCATGACTCCATCATGGTGGTGGTGGGTAAAGTTACTAAAGATTCCCACTTTATTTGAGTAAATCTCACTCACAAGGTAGTCAACATTGATGATATTTGTATGAGATAAATTGCTCGACTACATGGTATACCCAAGATAATTGTGTCTGACAGAGATCCAAAATTTACATCAAATTTTTGGAAAGGATTATTCAAATGAACAATGAGTTGAGGATCAACTCGGGATCTTGGACTTCGTTGGTGCTTCTAGATAGGTCCACCTTCGTGAGCCTTTTGAATAGTTCTTCCCTCCTTGATATGGCTTGGATACATGCTTGAACAATGTTATTCAAGTTCTTTATCTTTTCTTTCCAACATCTGTTCAATTGCTTGATTCAACTTGGAGAGGGAAGGTCATTCTCTCTTCTCCTTAGCTCTAACATGTTGGAAAATTTAACACCAAATGGTACCATGACATCAAGGTAAAAACCTTCTTCATTTTTAAAATAGACCTACAAATACTCATGGAAGGCATGCACTCTCGAGTCAAAAGAAATCATTTTCTTTGAAATTTCCTAAGATTCTATGATCGGTGTCATTATTTTCTTGATATTATTCTCCACATAGCTCCTGGCTTATGTAAGTAAGCTTGAGGATGCTTTTAATTTAGCAGTGGGCATGGTGGGTCTGACAATTGCCAAAGGAATAGCAAGAAGTGGAAGAGGCATCAAGGTCTCTTCCAGTTCCTTAATCCTTTCCTTTAACTTTATATTTTCTACTTCGAGACCACAAATGGATTCGTCCAATGCGTCATCGGTTTTGTTAATATTATGGTAGTTGTAGGAGGTATTTACCTCCATGTATGAACCTGACGAGAATAGAAGACTTCGGGAAGCAAGAGAAACCCTAATGAGTTGGCTAATAACCCTAGAAGCCTTGTCGGATCAAGAAGATAATTTATATTAGGTTATTAGCCTCCAAGAGAAGAAGTCGGCCAGAAATAATAATAATATACTGAACAGACACTTATTCATAAGGAGAAGTCGGCCCCAGCAAAACTGGTAGGACTACTATAAATATAGGGTGCCAGTTCTCATTTGCAGCATCTTAGAATTGCAGTTCTGCAGTTTGGTGCGCACTGGAGTTGTAGTCTTGTGCGCAGGTTTGGAGGAGAGTTGCTGGTGCAGCTGCAGCAACAACAAGTTTTCATTGTTGGCTTGAATATCTCTTGTCTAGGGTTTGGGACTATCTGATCAGTATTTTGTGTTGCGCTATTCTTGGAGAGAGGTGTGCTACCCTTTGTTTGGCTATCTAGCCTAGGGTTTTCTTTTGGAGTAATTCTCAGTCAAGGTTAAGGTGCTTGGAGGGAGGCTTTGGCCTATGGCTGGGTGACAAGGGTATCGTCAATGGTAAAATGAGCACACCATCTTCTATATTCTAACAGGTTATGAGCCCACACCTCCTTCATTCAGTCTAAAACACTGGAAGGAAACATAACCGCTAGGATATTGAGCTCACCGAGGAACTGCGGCCTATCGCTAGGGTTACTAGCAGGAGCAGTTGCAAAAAACTTAATCCTCTCATTAAGGCACCTTAAGTGAAGAGGTTGACCTAATCTCTGGACATATCAGTGCACCCTAGCCTAGCGCATCTCCTGATACTATCAACAAGCCAAGACGTGAAGTTTGAATTTCTGGTCAAATTTAGGGTTTGACCAAATCAAGCAAGCCATGACTAAATCTATGAAGTCTGAGAACAAGTTAGATGGAGCCTCTAACTTCAGAGCATGGAAGACAAGGATTGACCTCATCCTTTCCAAGAATAAAGTGATGGATATCGTGAAAGGAAAGATCGTGAAGCCAGAGTTTGAAGAAGGAAAAGAGAAGGAACCGCAGAACATTGCAGCTATGAAGAAGTTCAAAGATGTTGACATCAATGCCATGAGTATCATAGTGGATTCCATAAAAGACCACTTGATACCCTACATCTCCCATATTGACTCATCGAAGAAGATGTATGATGCCCTAACAAATCTCTTCTCAGTCAGAAACATTGGACAAGTTATGAGTTTGAAGAATGAGCTCTGTAACATGAAGATGAATGATGATGACAACATAGCATCATACTTTGTAATAATCTCCCAGTTAAGAGATCAACTACAAGATATTGAAGAGATCACTTCAGAGAAGGAATTGGTGAACATAGTACTCAATGGTCTTCCCAAGACACGGGATGTATTTGCCTCAAGCATGAACACAAGGAAGGAGTACCCGACATTTGAAGAACTTTGGACTTGCTGCACTCAAGAAGAATCAAGGATCAATGCAAAAGAGAAACCCCAAAAGAAGTATGATGATCAAGCCTTCACAACAAGATTCAAGAACTTCAAGGACAAAAGAAAGTTCGATTCAAGAAGGAAGCCAAAACAAAGAAAAGATATTTCAGAAATACAGTGCTTCAACTATCAAAAGCACGGTCACTACAGGAATAAGTGTCCTGAGCTAAAGAAAAGGAAGGAGAAACACGAAGCATCGATTGCCTAAGAAAAGGAACCTACAAAGAAGACTAAGCAGGATGGAAGAGACTTCTTCTACTAAAAAGGTAACAACACTCTTCTTATTTCTTGTACATATCTTGCTTGCATCGCCTTTGTACATATATTTCTTGCATCATCTTTGTACATATCTTGTATATCTATCTCTTGGAAAATAATGTGTTCCAAGAAGAACTGCACCTATGGAAGAACAACAAGATAAGAATGAATATCACTAGATAATACATATGAAGGGATGAAATGAAAATCATGTGGAAGCTACTGCAAGATAAGACAAATCAATCATGAAGAGACTTAGAAGTAAGACATCAAGATGAATTGGAGAAAGACTTATGATGACAACTAATACAGAAGCGTGGAATCTGTTAGACAAAGAAATCCAATTATATATTGCAGAAGACAATAAGGATACAGATGGAAGTATGGACTCTATCAGACAGAGGGAGCCGATTATATGCACTCTTACATGAAGCAAGGATTAGTAGGGAGATAATCCTATGATCCATTGAAGATGATGAAATGTATATATCCATGGTAGCAGCCATGAAAAGACAGTACGTGTTCAACTCAACTGTAGAAGAAGACCTTTTCGAAGAGAATCCTTAAAGTATTCATGGTTGTCCATCCAGATCCGTGATGAAAGGAAGAAGTGGAATCTCTAGGGCATGGAATCTATAAGAAACTCCATGGACCCAAAAGTAAAACAAAAACATGAAGATTCCAAGAAAGAAAAAGAAGCTAGAACAACCAATCATTGTATCAAAGAATCACAAGATTACCAGCCTGATATGAACTCACTAAAAGAAATCAAGCAGAAGACCTAAAAGTCGTGATGAAGAACAATGTATGGAAGACTTATGAATGAAAGCATTGCAAGATCTAGAATCAGAGGTTCTCTCAGATGGAGGGAGAAGACTATGATGA
>JASDQU010739449.1:165514-181865 GCA_032191745.1 Picea mariana | reverse complement strand
AGGCTCAGCAATCATGGACAGTCATTCCTTAGGGTTTATACATTCTCTCTAGGGTGCACTTTAACCAGTGTAGGAGGAATGGCCCAGGGTGGGGAATGGTACAAACATTTCTTAGGGTTTATACATTCTGTCCAGGGTGCACTTTGATTAGTGTAGGAAGAATGGCCCGGGGTGAGAAATGGTCCAGGCTCAGAAATCAGAGACAATCCCTCTTCCTTGTTTGTGAAGAATAGGGCAGATAGCCCATTGCTGATGAGGGAAGATATTCTTTCAGATCTCACAAACATGAGTGAAAGATTGGCCCAGAGGATTCATTTTATCTTTAATAATATTTTTCTATGCAGGATGACATCATATGATTGTTATGGAGACTACCTATCTCCAGACAGTAGAGATATACTACTATGGTGGATATGTTCCACTGTTCGTGAGGTAGATATTCTTTTAGATCTCACAGACGTGAGTGAAAGATTGGCCCAGAAAAATCAGTTTATATCATAGCATTGTTTCTATGTAGGATGCTATCAGATGTTTGTTATGAAGACTGTATGATAGTAGATGAGGACTATTGTGGTGAATATGTTTCACTGTTCGCAACCATACGTTGCTGATCAAGTACTTGTGTGTTACTTGATGTGGTAGTGAACCATTGGACTGTAGTTATGTACTACTATGAATAGACACAGTTGTGCTCTATCCTTGTTCTAATTGCCTTGAAGACTATCAACAATTTATTAGAGATAATAATCATTCAGATGGATGATGAACAAAGATTTTCCAGATGGAAAACAATTCAAAACTTTTACTCCTCTTGTATCAATCTATGGTGAGAGTGACTTATCCAACATCATATATTTACTCTGATGAAGTATGGTTTTGAGAGATGATGCAATTGATGATGATGGTGATGCTCATGATATAGTCATGGAATAGTCTAGATGACTATATTGATGCTACCAGGTAAATGATATGTTTTGTGCTCAATTCCGTTACCTGTAAATACCTCTCTAGCTAGGAGGGAGTGTTAATATTATGGTAGTTGTGGGAGGTATTTACCTCCACGTATGAACTTGACGAGAATAGAAGACTCTGGAAAGCAAGAGAAACCCTAATGAGTTGGCTAATAACTCTAGAAGCCTTGTCGGCTCAAGAAGATAATTTATATTAGGTTATTAGCCTCCAAGAGAAGAATTCGGCCAGAAATAATAATAATATATTGAACAGACACTTATCCAGAAGGAGAAATCGGCCCTAGCAAAACTGGCAGGACTACTATAAATACAGGGTGCTAGTTCTCATTTGCAGCATCTCAAAATTGTAGTTTTGCAGTTTGGTGCACACTGCAGTTGCAGTCTTGTGCACAGGTTTGGAGGAGAGTTGTTGGTGCAGCTGCAGCAGCAACAAGTTTTCAGTGTTGGCTTGAATATCTCTTGGCTAGGGTTTGGGACTATCTGATCCGTCTTTTGTGTTGTGATATTCTTGGAGAGAGGTGCGCTACCCTTTGTTTGGCTATCTAGCCCAAGGTTTTCTTCTGGAGTAATTCTTATTCAAGGTTAAGGTGCTCAGAGGGAGGCTTCAACTTATGGTTGGGTGATGAGGGTATCGTCAATGGTAAAACGAGCACACCATCTTCTATATTCTAACAGATTTCTCTATGAATTTTGAAAATCTGGGAAGGTTGCATATTTCTTAGGTTAACCTCCGAACGAGATTTCCCTTTTTTATTCATCACATCACTCTTCTAAATAATTAATCTCTTAGATTCATTGTCAAAGAGAATGCTCTGAAATAAAAATGACTCTTCTTCATCGAAGGTCTCATTTTCAACAATATGATGGATTATGGTGGGTCATGCCTCTTGGCTAATCAATGTTAGGAAAAAATTTCTCGATGTCAACCTCGAGCTCCATATGTTTGAGGGAGAAGATGTTGATGTCACTTTCAACATGATGCTCTTCTTCCTCTTGTACAATATTCTTCCTCTTCTTCCTTAGAGAAATTTTATGTGAGCTTTCAATTATTCCTGGAGGGGGGTTCTTGTCTCCTCCTCCTCTTGAACTACTGTTGATCACTTTTCTAGATGGGTGGGCCACTGGAGCACTGCTCCGAGATGTTGTAGTCTTAGGAGTAACATTTGGGGACTGGGCACTATTCTCTCTAGGACCCTTTCCTTTCTATTTGTAAAATGCATTGGTACTGAGTATTGTCTCTAAGTCGTCAGCATTGTATTTTCTTGGCCTGTCACTCTGGTGAATAACCAAACAATTTCCCGAAAGGGGTTTTTGAATGAGTTGACCCGCAACCTGGTAATATATTCAGGGATGTTTGTGGGATTCTCCAAGAATTCATGCAAGAGGTCCAGGCCGTTTTTGTTCTTTTTTAAGAAGTCCATGCAATCTTCACCTTTGAAAGCGAGTGTTGGCTCTAGGAGTTTTAGCATTTTACAGAACACTTGATGTGAAAGAGAGATGAGATAATGGTCTTGAATTTGAATAATCTGTTGACTTGGTATATACTTCTCAGCGTACTAGGAAACCAGTTCCTTGTAGTCAAGAACTTTAGGAACACAGTCTACACGAGCAATTCTGGATGTCCAAATTACTTCCTTCTGAGAAGAAGGGGATGAATAGTAAGAATACGCTCTAGACCACTGAAAGTTCTGGTCCTCATGTCCAAAAATGTTCAAAGTATCTCCGCAGAACTGTTGTCCAGCTGTTATTTTTATAAGTTTACGAGAGCGTTCTTTTAATCCAGATAATATTTGAAATGAGTGATTGAGAGATATAATATAATCTTTCGCAAATAGTTATTTAATGTGGTTTAATAAGAAATATCCTCGATCCCTTCGCTTATTAATGACGATCTTTATGAAAATTGCATGATGAGTTATTATCATTAAACCATACTAAATGCATATTGGGAAAAGCACAAAGGTGGTGGGGACGGAGGAGAGAAATTAGGATTTGGGATTTTTGTAAACCTGCCAACCCGAGAACTCGCAAACCTGAGGTTGTGAAAGGTTGAAAATATGCTAAGTGTTATTATGTGATCAGTTGGACTCAATATAGGAGAGATGAGATACTTAGGAGCTCGGGGAGTCTGATGGTCAAAATGTATATCGCAGATCGTTTGGGTGAAAAATGTATATCGCGGAACATGGGATATGAAAGCTTGAACCCGCGGACTGTAGAAACAGTTAAGTATAGGATGACACAACGGTCGGTCGGACTCATGATATGGGAATAAGAAGTGAGAACGTGGGAGTCCGCCAACCCACAAACCCATCATTTTTGAATAAACAACTAAGTATAGTAATTAGAAATGGAGAATAGAAGGGGAAAAAGAAAAGGGGAATCTGGGTAAGTGTAGAAGAGGGAAAATAAAAAGGAAAAAATAAGTTGGGAAAATAGAAAAGGGGAGGGAAATTTCAGAAGCGAGAATTGATCTCAACAAGGAGGTGCGCTATCTTGGTATAGTGTTGTTGCTGTAGTTTTGGTGGTGTTTTTGGTTGTGATAGCCTCAACCTAGGGTTTATCTATTTGGACTTGCTTTATGAACGAAATCTATCTAAGAAAGGTTGTTGGGTTTTTCCCCCATTTGGGGTTTTCCCAAGATAAATCTCTTGTGTTTTTGTCTCTTGTTTATTCTTCTAATACTCAGTACATGATATATATATATATATATATATATATATATATATATATAGATGTGTGTGTGTGTGTGTGTGTGTTAATGGTAATGAAGTAAAATAACACTAGTAACACTCATGCTCTGTAAATAAAGGAAAATCTAACATAAGTGCCCAACCATTAATGATCATGAGGATGTAGTGCAAGAAGAGGTGAGTGCTTCCAACATTAGAACATGTACCCATTGGAAGAACCTTACACACCATCCCTAACAATAAAATTATAAACTTCATATTCACCTACCATGTTGTTATTATAAACTTCTTCTCAGATCCATCCTTAACTTCAGATCTATTAATTGTGAAGAATGATAAAAAAAACTATGTCTTATATTGCTTCCTTTGGTTATTGATGTTGCACTACTAGATCTACAGAGAGGACTTGCAATAGGGACATATTCTAGTTCCATCCCCACCACAAGACATGGTAAAGATATGTGGGAAAGCCTATGCAACCTTATCTCTTCAACTTGTGCCTAATATTCTTAGTGTTTTAGAGAAAGTAATTTATGGAATTTTTTTATTTTATAATGATTTTTGGTAAAATGAGCCATTGTTTCAAATTGCAACCTTGATGAACTATGAATTATGTTTCCAACACTAGAAAATAAACTAGGGAAGCACAACCAATAAGCATGGTATGCAGTCTGGTCTCTTGCCAATCTTATTGACTTATGGATTCTCAACTCTAAACCTACAGAGAAATATTTCAAAATTAACCTAGAGTATTCCTCAATTTCTATGATCAAATTAAGTGGCACCTTCCTCTCTTAGTATGGTGCATTTTCCCAAAGTTGTTTAAATAAAAGGGTTCTAAGTGAAAATCCCTAATCATTAATGATCATGAGAACGTAGTGCAAGAATTCGCCAGTGATTCCAACATTAGAACCCCTACCCATTAGAAGCACTCTAGGAACCATACCCAACAACAAAAATCCATTCACCGAACCTAATATTATATGGACCCCTAATAACCTCAATAGTCTCTACAAGCCACTAACCAACAACAAAAATGTTGCCACAAGAACAATTGTTTGATTAGCAACCACAACAACAAACACGATGAAAACAACAAGCCAACACGCTTGTGATTTCATGCACTCATACCATTCTCATTGATTTTCTATCCATGTGCACACCTACCAATGCTACACTAGAAATAGATCAAACCTTCAACGATGAACCCCTCAACACCAATGGAATAACCATCACAAAACAATTTTCTTGCATCCTTGTCTTCATCAAACTCAATGTCAATTTTGTCGGTGTGTATGACAATGTCTTCCAACAGGGTTCCTTAGCTCTACCTACACCACTCACTAGCTCATACGCCTGGTTCTTTTCTACAACAAACTCATTGGCATCCACAACCTTATACTAATAGATAGTAAAAGTAAAGTAATCACAAATAACATGTAAAAATAGAAGTTGAACCAACCATTATGTAGAACTAACTGCAACATCAAATTTGACACATACAAATATTGATTTTTTATGAAAGTTGGCATCCATGTATCCCCTTCCCACCACCCATTCTTTAGTAATTAGTTTATAATGAACATACTATCACTACCCACAACATAAGCCAAATGTTGTCATAGCCATATCCATCTACAAGAATATTTTCTCCCTTTGAATATTTCATCATATTTTCATTGGTTGCATTAAGTGAGATGGTGTGAATCATACTTGACTTCCCCATGGCATGGTTGAATCTCCACAAATCTATCTTGGCTTGCCATACTATGGCAAGCCTCCCATATATTTGTCTTCCACTATCTCCCTTCACTCTACCTATCAATATTAATCTCAAATTATAAGTGATCATTGTTGGGAATGAAATGTTATTATAACATGCTTCACCATAACAATATTCCAATTAAATTGCATTCTAGATAGCAAGTAGCTCAAATATAAAACAAAAAGTTGTAAAAAATGCTTAGAGATTTTTTATTAAGTAAAAACAAAGAAATAAATATAAAATCAATACAACCATGTTTGCTATCTAAATAAATGGAAATATACAGAAAAACAACTATTTCATTAAATTTGGAATAATAATAACAATCTAGACTAAAGAACTATGAACTTTGTGTTCAAAAGTTTGAATATCGATGTGTTGAAAGTGCAAAATTCAATTTTGAAAGTGTGAATATTAGTTTTTGTAAGTGTGGATTTTTCCCTTTAGAAACACGGATTTCAACCTATATATGAAGGGGTTCGTATTGAAGTTATTCCAAATTTAAGAAATGGTTGTTGAAGCTATAATTTTGGGGAAAATATATACTCTCTTATGCAATCTTTTTCTTAAATAAGGGCTCATAGATTTATCTTTCTCAAAGTAGTGGCAAGTTCACCCTTGCTAAAGTCAATGGTAGCTATAGTAGACAACAAAAGATCATTGTGAAAGTAATACATATGAAAATTCTTCTCAATGTACTTGGTAAATTATACCCTATAAATCATAGACATAGAATGCCATTCCTTATATTATTTGTTCAAAGGCAAGGAATAAAACTTAGAAATCCATTGAAAGATAAAATGAATAAATAAGTGTAGAAAGACACAATTTTTTGCAAAAATACCTTCAAAGATTTCTTATTTAGAAAAAACCCAATAGAATTTAACAAAAAAGATAAAATCAAAAGAACCTCTCTACTTTCTAAACAAACTCAAATAACCAAAATAAGTAAAATTCGGGGAAAATTTATTCTCTACTATGTAAATTTTTGCTTATATAAGGGCTCATAGTTATTTTTCTCAAAGAAGCGATAAATTCACTCTCGGTAAAGTTGGCAGTAGCTATTGTAGACAACATAATATTATTACTACACTGATACAAACATGAATGCTTTTCAAAATGTACTCGATAAAATGTACCATGCAAATATCACACATAGAAAATTTCATTCTTTGTATTATTCAATAAGAGATGGGGAACATAACCCTAGAAATCCATTGAAGATAAGTTAAATCAATAAGTGTATAAAGTCCAATGGATAAAAATAAATAATAATACCTATCACTAGTCTTGTTGCATGTATCCAAGAATTGTGTGAATCTAGAATCATTATTTTATTCTTTGATATATTTTAAACCACAATGTTTTGCGCTACTATTAGAGTGAATCCCTATCTATAGGAATCAACAAAGCACATTGTACACCCAAGGTAGGAGAACTAGAAACCAAATCTAGCAAGCAACATCAAGTGGGCATGGTGCATCATGTTCTATAATGAAGTTGGCATAAGACAAAAACATCCCATCAAAATATTGTTGGCCTTAATCTTGAAATTATTTAGCATTGAATTTGTCTTAAAAAATGAAGTAGTACTTTGCTTAAGAGTAACAAAGTCTATGTCTTTCCGCCTATATTTTGAAAATCAATAATATAGATATTCAATTAGATAGAGATAAATATATCATTTGCTTCCAATCTAAAGGAAATAATAATATTTTCAAAATCCCTCTTCAAAACTAAATCAAGAAAAAATTTAACTCCGTACACAAAAAAAGAAAGTGTTAAAACATTAAACTTTGAGAGTAACTAGAGGCAAACCAAAGTTCCTCAACGAACATGGAACATTCTACAAGATTACGTATTCTGTGGTGAATTCTATAAACCTTTTGTAGTTTCCCCAGTGGCTACTTCCTCTTTGAAACTATTGATCCCACAAAAGAATCCTCAAAAGTCCTTTCATTCAAGCTATATAATCTCATTGAACCTAGTTCCAACTCCTTTCCTTTGAAGCTAATTGCTCCAATGGCATTTGTTGCTAAATATATTCCTCTAAAAATAATATATTGTAGTGGACTTACCTATTTGTTGGTGCCTTTGAAACTAAGGGTTAGCAATGGAATTGTTTCTTTGTTGTTGTCTTTGAAACTAATGGATATAGATGAATTTATTTCTATATCGTTTCCATTGAAACTAATGGATCCAGATGCATTTATTTCTATATCCTTTTCATTGAAACTAATGGATCTAGATGCATTTATTTCTAGATATCTGTCATTGAAACTAATGGATCTAGATGTATTTATTTCCAAATGTATGCCTTTGAACCTAATGGAACCTATCGTCATTGCTTCCAAAACTTTCTCAATGTATCCATTTGATACAAGGTTTCCATATACTATTAATGTTTGTCTTTCCCAGGGGAAGGAAAGTGAAATCCCCATCAAAGTACAATAAGTTTTCTCTTGACGATATAGGTAATTCAATGAGAAGTTTAGAATTATTGTAAAGAAACAATTTATGCTTCTGTCAAAATGAATGTATTAAAGTCCCCTCTAATGGCTAAAAGAAATAAATAAAAAATGTGAGTTTCTCACTCATTTGTAACATGATAAAAAATAAGCTTTATAGAACATAAAATATCATGAGAAAATTGTTGAAATCTATTGCCAACCAGTTATATCAAAAAACATAGTTTATTGTTTTACATTCTTTAAACAATACTTGAATGTCCCATAAACACATACATGTTTTTATTTTAATTCACAAATGTTAAAAAACAAAAACGTATGAAAACATAATGAAGTGTATCATACGACCATGGTCCATCATCATATTACAATTCATCCATTAGGATTCAAAATTTGTCTGGACCATGGCATGAAATTATGATTTATGAACCAAAATGAATACAGGTTCTCAAATGGTAAATCATCCAATATCAAGATTCTAGACTCAAAAATTCAAATATGAAATCATGTGATTAGGTAGTTTTATGTTGACTTAGCAATGCCTACCAAGACTCAATGGGTCATGTTAGCAGTTTGTAAATTTTGTTCAGCTGAATAGAAAAACGACAGAGGTAACTATTTCAACCAGCTTTAGAGCTGAGGCACTAGCCTACTCAACTCAGAGAGGGCTCTCTCATGTCACTTGATGTTTATTTAGGAATTGGTGGCTAGATTTGGTTTGTTTTGGGGTTTTTAAATAAAGTTGTTGGTAAGGAAGGGGAGGAACACTCAGGGCTATGGAGTCAAAATTTGAAAGTGAATAAAAATAATGCATTGACTGATAGAACTCTCCAGAGGACAAAGGCTAAATGAGGCGATGAATCTGAGTTATTCTTAAATTTAAATAGAGTGTAGGAAGATAAAGAAAACAAATAACCGCATCAGAGCATTATTGAAATGAATTCTGAATAATTTAAGAAGACAATCACACAGTTTAAATTCCTTAAGCCAAGAGCATCACAAGATGAATTCTGGGCCTTTAACTCTCCAATTTGAATGGAAGAAAATGTAAATGAAGTAACAGGTCATAGGAAATACATATGATGAAAGGAAACAAAGCTCATATCACCAGCCATTAGAATCTTTTCATAGAGACTTCAAAATCTTCTACATTTATATTCAATTCCGATTCAAAAAATTTACAAATAGAGTTTGATACAACCAAAAGGTGCTATTGCACTTCTACCAACATTAATTCATTCAAGTAACCCAGTACTTATATAACGTGATCAAAATAACTGAAACTGAAGTGTTTCAGCTTCCAAAATAGTTTCAACTAACAGTTTCGGTATACGAAACGATTTACAATGATTGACAAAATAAAATGCTTCCAAAGTTATGGGAAATTTCCCTTTTTGTTCAGATTATTTCATGCCATCTATGTCGCTCTGGTATTCTATCGGATCTGAAAATCTAATGATATTTGGGGATCACTGACTGGCTCCAGCGATATTGCACTTTGTCTTACCCAGCCGCACGATTTCCTTCCATTGCAAATCAGAGGGGATTTCACAATCCATCATCTCTTTAATCAAAATCTCCAAGTCAATGCATGTGGCATAGGACATAGTCAGCATGCCGACTTTCACTATCTTGAACTTATTCAATATTTTGAAGTTTGTAGCCAGATATTCTACCAGACTTGGACCTTTCAGACTTTCTTCTATAGCTTGAAATTTAGAATGGTCCATTCTGCATTGCATGAGGAGAGTATTGTAATATTCCTGATTGTATAATGAACCTCTGCCATTCCAAAATGATGGGAGGCCTTTGATAAACAATTGTTCAAATGCATATTTAAATTCCTATATGTTGTGCTCCATTTGCATAGCTTTGTTTTGAACTGATCTGAGCAGGTTATGTTTGGTGATGATTTTCCTAGATGAAATGATCAATGCAGTCATGTCTTTTACCCTGATAGTTTGAATATCGACAGTTGGCACAAAATTTAGCAAGTCAATAGCATTTTGGGCCCATTCCGATGGCTTCTTGGCTAACACTTTATTAACAACAACACACCTGCTCCGAGCTGTAGCAACCACATTGTCTTTGTCATTTATAAAATTTAGGTAAACCCTGAATTTAGCAGCTTATGCACCAATAACATCCCATATAACATGTTTGGATCCTTGCAATAATTTTTTTCCCTTTAGCCTGGTTTTCTTTTTTCTCACTCTCTCTTGCAAATCTTGATTATCTCTGTGAAGTTGAGCCATATTCTCATCTTTCACCTTTATCTCTTGTTTCAACTTTTCTATAGCTTCGTTGAGACCTTTGATCTCCCCCATTTTGATGCTTACCTGGGACATAGATTGGACCAACCCTTCAGTGCTAGATCCAACCTCTGTATTAGTAGGTACAATGACAACCACATCTGATGTTTTTTCCTATGCTTGTGACCAAGTTTCTTTCTCTTTTTTCAACTGCAGCACTTTAGCTTTGTAATTGAGTGCCTCTTGTCTGAATTTATCTTTCTCTTGTTCCAAAGCAGTCAGTTCTGTTGTTTATGGATGGTCTGTAGGTGACATGTTCAGCCTTTTCTTTAAGCTTTGGATCATCTTATCCTTTTCGTCTAGAGAAGCTTTCACCCCTTGAGGACCTTTAGACTCTAGCCTTCTGTCCTGTGTCATCCAAGCTTTGTTGGATGCCTTTTCCTGTTTCAATTGTACATCTAGTTTGAGTGCATGTGTTGTCAATCTTGCAACCCTCAGACCCAAACTCAGAGAATCGGAATATAACATATCGCTGACATTTCTGTGGAAATTTACTTTGTCAGGGGCACCAATATTTTCATAGTGAATTTTGATCTCAGATACCTTATCATCATCAACTATTGTTATCTTAAATGTTTTCTTTTCCACATCTCTGACTGAGAGCAAGGAAGATTTAAACTAGGAAGTATTTTCCACTTCAGGAAAAAAGTCTCTTATTTCACTGTTGGCCATACTTCCCTTCACAACGTACTAGTTCATTAAATCTTCCTTGGACTGATAAACTACCCCAGGTGTCTAGATAAATACGTGTTTCCTACTGCTAAAAACCTTTGTGTTGCTTTCAGTTTGTGTCATGTTTTTCGTACCTGCTTCTTCGTTCTTGGTTACACCTTCTACCATTTCCATGCATGTTTTCTCCTTGGGTTCTTCTTCTTCCAAGTCAACTGTTTGAGAGGATGATGTGATTTTCATTTTCTTGAGAATATCTTGCTGGCTACTGGCACCCAGGGTCTCTGATCTGCTCCTCTTATTGTAGACGCTCATTTTAGGAGCTTTGATAATTAATCTAGGAGAAGGTTTATGTGTTGGGATCTGCTAGGAAGTTGGTTCCATTTGTTTTGTTAGATCATGCTGCATAGTGACCTCCATATCTACACAAGTTTCTAGATTGGCCAACTCATCAAATCCTTCGACATGCTCATGTTCATAGGGACCTTGTCTGCTTGCCAATCTCCTCTTTGATATGATCTGGTGCAGGTCGTATTTCCTTCCTTGCAACTGTGTGAACCCAAATTCACTGAGTTTGGATTGAATCTGAGGCAAACAGGACTTGTTCTTCACCACAAAGGGACCTACTATGAAAGGAAATTTTAAATTAGAAGCCTTCTATGCTTTCAAAAAGTGATCATTTTTTGAGATGATCCTCTGTCTTATGAACTCCAAAGCAAAGATTATGGGGGTTAAAAAGACTGGTAAAAGATGAGGTCCTTCCTGGTAGCCATATACCCAAATCATCGTGGACTGCATGAACAAAATCCATTCACCTATCCCGCTCTCTGGATTTGGTTGTAAACAACTTTTAATTTCTTCTAGGACCCTTAGCAAGTCTGAATCGAAGATAAGAATGTACACCCTGGACATAATCTTATTGATGAAGATAAGCATGGTGATCCTTTTACATTCAGTTGAAATGAATGCAATCTCGAGAAATTCAGTTTTGTTAGATTCCAGGAATACCCTCAACAAATGGGTGTAATATCTAAAATGTCTTAATGAATTGAAATTCACCAACTGTCGATGCATATTTTCAATAATGAATTTGTAAAAACTAACACTGACTGACTGACCAGACTTTGACATAAATAAATTCAATAGGAAACCTAACATGACTTCTACCACAAACTTGTCATTGTCTAATCCTAAAATTTGACTTAATAGAGAACAAGCCCACTAGACTTCAATGATCATGACGCTTACGTTGGCAGGTAATGATAGACTCTCTGAATGGTGCTCGGGCTTGACAATGGTTTGCAGAAACCGAGTTTTTACTTCTAGTGGGAATTCTCTATAAATTTTGATCATTTTCTATTCCTCGAAGGGCTCTGACACCGTGGATGAAGACTCAGGTATACTGAGGGTGTGCCAGAGTGATGGACTTTCTATTTCACATAAACCTCCAACCCTAATTTATTCAGAATGACTCTTTCTACCTGAGAATATTGTTCTGCACACCAACTTACAAATTCAGGGAAAGGAAAGACTACTTCTACGACTTAAGGGGTGATGGAGGCTTGATCCACTTCGAGGAAAGGTAGGTGGGTTCCAACATTGTCCAACAAATTTGATCTGGACACAGAAATGGGCAAGACTGTTATCTCTGTGTCAAAAATGTCATAGTCCCTATCAATTAGAGCTTCTTCTTTGGAGGAGATGTCTTTATGATTTACAGATAAGACTGTAACATCTCGCTATGGCACACTTAGAAAACTTATTCTTTGAGGACACTTGCTCGCAAGTGATCTAGATTTTTATGATGATAAAACATTTATCCTTGATGATGAGGCGTTATGATAGATGACATGATGTTTTACTATTGTTGTATACAGGGGCTATTGACTCAGTTTACTTGAGTATGCAGGGTTTTTGACCTGGAGGATGCCGAGGCATCGACGAAACCCTTGGACTCTAGATTGAGTCAGGGAGTGTGATCTTGAGTTGATTTATTTACCATGATATTTATTGATTTGATGATATGTTGTTGACATGTTCTGACATGATGGTTGATGATGCAGGCTGATGATAGCTTGCCGACCAGACTCACATATGGAGTAAAGGGGCCACACACAAATTCCAGAGAGATTGAGGGAGAGGTGTGGGCAGCAGCCCTGCCACAACCTATTAGCACTCCCGCCGTGGCTCGAACTATAGGTTAACGATTACCTAGTTCGAGAGGATCCACGATGCCGTGAGGGAAGACTGCGACAGTCGCTCACGATGATTCTAAGGGGCACGCAATAAGGCGGGGGCCTTATTCCTTAGAGACCTTAGTCTCCCACAAGTTCACCTAGTGGAGTGTTGACTCCAGGGGTTATAGATGTATACCAAATATTTAAGTCGGCGAGTGGCACCCTTGGAGCACGTGGTGCATCTTGAAGGGCACATCGCGCAACAGAAATAAACAAGGCGAGTGGCACCCTTGGAGCACGTAGTGCATCCTAAAGGGAACGTCGTATTGATGGTAAGGATGAGACAAACCTAGGTGATCCTAAAAACCTTAACGCCTGATGAATTCCTCAAAATGACTCCCCTAATTAATTGTCGCCCAGTTCAAATCTAAACCTAAATTAAAACATCTCTAAGATAAAATTTTGATAAGCCCTAAGAAAATATCCTACCAAAAAATAAATAAAAAATAAACGTAAGGGCGTAAACTAAAACCCTCCTAAGTGTTAGTTAAAGTCTTCTTAAATTAAAGGGGGGGTAAAGTAAAGAGGAAGATAAATTAATTGACACCCTTGGTTTATAGATTTTAATGAAGAAATAAAATTATTAAAGTGTGGGAGTATAAAAGTTAGGATTTAAAAAAAATATATTGAAAAGACTATTAAGCGCATTTATCTTTTTGGGTTTAAAAGAAAAAAAAATAAAAGAGAGAAATAAATAATAGAAATAAGGAAACTTGTAATAAAGGAAACTTAATAATGGAAAGTAGGGGACATAGGGTAAAAATAAAAAAGGAATCAGCAATTAAGGAGTTACTAAAAATCAGCAACTTCATTTTAGGAAGGTTATTAAAAGCATGAGAGGGGATCTAGGAACCCTAGGAGTAATTTTAGGAGCGATTAAAGGGGGGTGAGGGAATTGAGTCTTTTAATTATTAAAAAGAAATAAATTTTGGAGAAACGTGGGGGATGAGTGACACTTGGACGGCATAGAATTTTTAGAGGATTGTCATTAAAAAATTAAATTAATAATGATTTAGGAAAGTAGGTGGGTCTCAAATTTCTATAAAAGAAGGGGAAAAGAAGGAAGAAAGGGAGAATGGTTAGCGTAACATTACGCTGCCGGATTTTGGCTTGACTGTTTTCTTGTGAGGAGTTGAGAATTTCTCAGCTGTGTTGGAGTGGTAGCTCAGCCTTAGAGGCGAGCTGAGAAGCTAGTATTATCTCTGGATCTTGTGTGGCCCCTTTGCGGCTCGAGGGGATAAGGGGGAAGCAGAGTACCCCTAGCGATTGGCTGGGAGGTACCAGTGAGCTTTCTGCGGTCGGCAAGCAGGAGCGGAAAGGAGTGCGGGACATCAATCGAGGAATGGACTTCAATCAAGGCGGTCGAAAGGGAAAAAGGTACGCGTGTTATTTGGTATTAGAATGCTTGGATGTAATTCTTCGCTGTAATAGTGTTGTTGTATATCCTTTTCATTCATCGCTCTGAACTGTATAGAATCATTTCTGCTGAAATTTTAGAATGTATAGAATCATTCTGCTGTAATTCTAGACTATGCAAATTTAAATGATGGTGAGGGAATGTGTAAATTTTAATATTGTTGTTCTGGAAAAACGTTCAACCTGGCAATTTATTTCACCTCTGGCAATTTGTGTGATCTTCTGGCAAAACGTTTTAACCTAGCAACTCATTTCACCTCTGGAAAATTGTTTGATCTTCTGGCAAAACGTTCAACCTGGCAATTCATTTTACCTCTGGAAATTTGTTTTATCTTCTAGAAAATCGATTAACCTAGCAATTCAATTTATCTTCTGGCAATTCGTTAACTTCTGGCAATGCGTTATTGGGCATTTTTTTTTATCTGCGTTTGAATGGTTTAATGAGCTGCGTTTTACTGATCTATCTTGGGCGTTGATTAAATGGCTTCCACTAATATATATTTGGGGCGTTTTGATCTGAGTTTTAAATGCGTGAATGACCTTCGTTTTACGTTGGTGTATGGGCGTTTTATTTGCTGTAGGCGTGTATGGGCGTTTTACATTGATGTATGGGCGTGTATGGGCGTTTTACATTGACCTTCATTTTACATTTGAGTATGGGCGATTTTTAGTTTGCAGAGGGGGCATTAATGTAAACCAGTGTGCGTTTTTTTTTACAACATTACAGACTGCGTTTGTCTGCGTTAACACCCGTTCTGTGTCCTTATTGTTGTGTCTATTGACAACCTCTGTCCACGTGATTAAATCCCCTTTTCTGGGCCCACCAGTCATATGTTTATTTCGCTGTTGTCATAATTGCTTTTATTACCTGAGTCGATGGTAAGAGGGGCGTTTCTACCCGGCTGTTTTTGTAATTTTCCCTTCCATGTGTTTCGGTATAATTTTTCCCTTTTTGCACCCCGGTGGGACCTCTGTTCAAATTTCCATTTAGTGCTAACTGTGGGGTCCTGTTATTTTAAAAGCTTCACTGTCAATATGAAGCGAACTGCCTGGCTATCCTTTGATCTTCTCATTATAGTTCCCTTTTTTTAATGGTAACCATGCAACATAATCTCCTCGCCTTCTTGCTGAATATTATGGTAATATCAAGGTAGAGGGTTGGGTCTTTTTGCAAATGGTTCGGAGCTCAATAAATAAAGGAGTTAGTAGATTCACTTAAATGATAATTTATGTGTAGGATGTTAGATATATCAGTCATGCAAGGTTTCAATTCGCTGTCCTGCATGAAAGATTTTTTTCAGTATTAGGTACATCTGGAAGATATGCAAACGTTCAATCCGTGCCCTTGAAAGATATTCAAACTTGGGCCTTATAGATATGTTGAGTAGTCTCAAAACAGAGGGATGAGTCCATATATTTTTAATAAGATTTAGTACTTCCAATTTAAATGATATTTAAAAGTGCACATATATCACTGTCAACTATATATGCAATCATTGTCAATACATAGGTACGTAATCATCAATACTAATTTGTTGTTCTATGGGAATAGTTCTATCTTCATTACAGCTATCTTCAACCACACCTAAGTTATTACATATGGTACTACAACCGTCTAGTTATGCTGTTGTTGGGAAGGATATGTTGATTCCTTTCATGAGTAGTGACCTTGTTCCATTCTATTGGAAGTAAGTGGTTTATTACCACTGCCTAGTCTTATTGTTTTAATGGTAATATTGGTTAGGGTAATACTGTTGAAGGTTGTAATAATTGTTAAAGTGATTTTGTAAAAGTAATATGGTGTTGATAGTAGTATTGTT
>JASDQU010739449.1:130548-161397 GCA_032191745.1 Picea mariana | reverse complement strand
AACCGGGGACCGAACCGATAGCAAGAACTCCTTATCGGATGTCGACCCCGGAGTTGCAAGAGTTAAAAATGCAACTGAAGGAGTTGCTGGATTTGGGACTGATACATCCTAGTGTGTCACCATGGGGTGCACCGGTTATTTTCATTCGGAAGAAGGACGGATCGTGGAGGCTTTTCATTGACTACCGTCAACTGAACAAGGCTACGATCAAGAATCAATATCCCTTACCAAGAATCGATGATATGTTCAATCAAATGAAGGGTGCGACGGTGTTCTCCAAGATCAATTTGCGATCAGGGTATCACCAGTTACGGATCAAGGAGGATGACGTCCCTAAGACTGCTTTTAAGACAAGATTTGGACATTACAAGTTTACTGTTTTACCGTTTGGATTGACAAACGCCCCAGGGGTATTCATGAGTTTGATGAACGGGGTGTTCCGTGAGTACTTGGACAAGTTCGTCCAAGTATTCATTGACGATATTTTGATTTACTCTCGGACGACGGAGGAGCATGATGAGCACTTGCACTTGGTACTAAAGTGTTTGCGAGAGCACAAATTGTATGGGAAGTTGTCCAAATGCTCTTTTTATCAATCGAGGATTCACTACTTAGGGCATGTCATCTCCGGCGAAGGTATCGCCGTGGATCCAGCCAAGGTTGAGGCTATTATGGAATGGCCTGTGCCGAAAAATGTCATAGAAGTGCGTAGCTTTATGGGTTTAGCAGGATACTATCGACGGTTTTTCGAGGGATTTTCGAAGATAGCAAGTCCGATCACAGAATTGCAGAAGAAAAACAAGAAGTTTGTTTGGACAGAGAAATGCGCAGAAGCATTTCGGAGGCTTAAAGAGTTGTTGACAACAGTGCCGATACTAAAAGTCCCTGACATGGACACAGACTTCTTGGTATGCACTGACGCATCCAAGGAAGGTTTAGGCGGAGTCTTGATGCAAGACGGACGAGTGATTTCTTACATTTTGAGAAAACTGAGAATGCATGAGGAGAATTACGTGATGCATGATTTGGAGTTATTAGCCATCGTTTATGCCTTGAAGTTTTGGAGACACTACCTTGTTGGATGAAAATTTCAATTAAAGACTGATCATTATGGACTACAACACATTTTCACGCAAAGTGACCTGAACGCGCGACAACGGCGTTGGTCGGAATTGCTTAGCGAGTACGACTTCGAGATTACTTACATAAGGGGAACAGTGAACCGAGTGGCGGATGATTTGAGTCAAAGGCCATGCATCTTTTTGGTGTTGCCTCTTCAGACGAATCTACGTGAGAAGATTCTCACTTTACAGCGTGACGATGACTGGTACAAGGAAGTCAAGGATTTCATCGGACAAAACACAATGATGGTACCACTATATGAGGGATATTCATTTGATAGCGATGGTTTATTGAGGTTTAGAGGTCGGATTTACGTACCGCCAAACGACAAATTGAGGATGTTGATCCTAAGCGAGGCTCATAGAGCAGTTTACATGGCTCACCTAGGAGTCACGAAGATGAGGGCCGACCTTAAACCCTTATTCTTCTAGAAGGGAATGAAGGACGACATAGTCAACTTTGTGGCTAGATGTCTCGAGTGTTAGTAGGTAAAGGCTGAACATAGACACCCGGCAGGATTACTTCAACCACATGCCATTCCGGAATCGAAATGGGAAGTCATTTTGATGGATTTTATTGTTGGATTGCCACTGACGGCAAGGAGACACGACTCGATTTTGTAGTAGTAGACACTCTGATGAAGAGTGCTCACTTTATTCCTGTGCATACGACGTATCAGGCACCAGACATAGCGAGAGTTTTCATCAGTGAGATTGTGAGGCTGCATGGCGTGCCTAAAAGGATTATATCCGATCGAGGATCGGTGTTTACTGGATGATTTTGGATGAGTTTCCAAGAGGCCTTGGGAACTCAACTTAAATTTAGTACTGTGTATCACCCAGAGACGGACAGACAGACCAAACGAATGAACCAAACCTTGGAAGACATGTTGCACATGTACGTGATGGACCAACAAAAGCATTGGGAGGAATTCTTGCCTCTAGTAGAGTTCGCTTACAACAACAGTTACTAGAGCACCATTAAGATGGCGCCTTTTCAGTTCCTTTATGGGCAACTGTGTCGGACGCCCTTGAGTTGGGATCGGCTTGAGGATAGGGTCTTGGTGGGACCAGAAGCGATCCAAGAAATGGAAGAGCAAATGCAAACCATAAGACAAAGGATAAAAGAAGCGCAGGATCGACAGAAGAGTTATGTCGATGCGCACCGAGTCGACCGTAGCTACGAGGTCGGCGATCGAGTCTTCTTGCGGGTTAAACCGCATAAGAGTTCGATCAAGTTTAGAAAGGGAGCTCAACTCTCTCCTAGGTTTGTGGGACCTTTCGATATTGTGGAGAGAAAGGGGCCCGTGGCCTATCGACTAGCCTTGCCTGATTCTTTGAGGCGTATGCACGATGTTTTTCATGTATCTGTTTTGAGACATTATATTAGTGATCCGACACACGTGATTGACATGAGTTCTTTGCAAGTATCGGACGAGGGAGCGCTCATGACTGAGCCAGTCCACATTTTAGATCATCGCGTTCGACAGTTACGGCATCGAACGGTAGAACAGGTCAAGGTCCAGTGGGACAGTTATAGTCCGCACTCGGCGACCTGGGAGGACGTATATGATATGCGGCAACAGTTTCCATTTTTGTTTGATAGATAGACTTATGATATTATGGTACATTTATTTCGGCATTTATACTGAGAAACTTTGGGATGAAGTTTAGACCAAGAGGGGGTGTATGTAACATCCCGCTCTGGCACACTTAGAAAACTTATTCTTTGAGGACACTTGCTCACAAGTGATCTGGATTTTTATGATGATAAAACATTTATCCTTGATGATGAGGCATTATGATAGATGACATGATGTTTTACTATTTTTGTATACAGGTGCTATTGACTCAGTTTACTTGAGTATGTAGGGTTTTTGACCTGGAGGATGTCGAGGCATCGACGGAACCCTTGGACTCCAGATTGAGTCAGGGAGTGTGATCTTGAGTTGATTTATTTACCATGATATTTATTGATTTGATGATATGTTGTTGACATGTTATGACATGATCGTTGATGATGCAGGCTGACGATAGCTTTCCGACCAGACTCACATATGGAGTAAAGGTGCCACACACGAATTCCAGAGAGATTGAGGGAGAGGTGTGGACAGCAACCCTGCCACAGCCTACTAGCACTCCCGTCGTGGCTCGAACTGTAGGTTAACGATTACCTAGTTCGAGAGGATCCACGATTCCATGAGGGCATACTGTGAAAGTCACTCACGATGATTCTAAGGGGCACGCAATAAGGTGGGGGCCTTATTCCTTAGAGCCCTTAGTCTCCCACAAGTTCACTTGGCGGAGTGTTGACTCCAGGGGTTATAGATGTCTACCAAACAGTCAAGTCGGCGAGTGGCACCCTTGGAGCACGTGGTGCATCCTGAAGGGCACATCGCGCAAAAGAAACACCAGTTGGCAAGTGGCACCCTTGGAGCACGTGGTGCATCCTGAAGGGCACGTCGTGCAACAGAAAGAAACAAGGCGAGTGGCACCCTTGGAGCACGTAGTGTGTCCTGAAGGGCACGTCGCATTGATGGTGAGGATGAGACAAACCTAGGTGACCCTAAAAACCTTAACGCCTGATGAATTCCTCAAAATGACTCCCCTAATTAATTGTCGCCCAGTTCAAATCTAAACCTAAATTAAAACATCTCTAAGATAAAATTTTGATAAGCCCTAAGAAAAGATCCTACAAAAAATAAAAAATAAATAAACGTAAGGGCGTAAACTAAAACCCTCCTAAGTGTTAGTTAAAGTCTTCTTAAATTAAAGGGGGGGTAAAGTAAAGAGGAAGATAAATAAATTGACACCCTTGGTTTATAGATTTTAAAGAAGAAATAAAATTATTAAAGTGTGGGAGTATAAAAGTTAGGATTTTAAAAAAATATATTAAAAAGACTATTAAGCGCATTTATCTTTTTGGGTTTAAAAGAAAAAAAAATAAAAAAATAAAAGAGAGAAATAAATAATATAAATAAGGAAACTTGTAATAAAGGAAACTTAATAATGGAAAGTAGGGGACATAGGGTAAAAAGCAAAAAGGAATCATCAATTAAGGAGTTACTAAAAATCAGAAACTTCATTTTAGGAAGGTTATTAAAAGCATGAGAGGGGATCTAGGAACCCTAGGAGTAATTTTAGGAGCGATTAAAGGGGGGTGAGGGAATTGAGTCTTTTAATTATTAAAAAGAAATAAATTTTGGAGAAACGTGGGGGATGAGAGACACTTGGACGACAGAGAATTTTTAGAGGATTGTCATTAAAAAATCAAATTAATAATGATTTAGAAAAGTAGGTGGGTCTCAAATTTCTATAAAAGTAGGGGAAAAGAAGGAAGAAAGGGAGAACGATTAGCGCAACGTTACGCTGCCAGATTTTGGCTTGACTGTTTGCTTGTGAGGAGTTGAGAATTTCTCACCTGCGTTGGAGTGGTAGCTCAGCCTTAGAGGCGAGCTGAGAAGCTAGTATTATATCTGGATCTTGTGTGGCCCCTTTGCGGCTCGGGGGGATAAGGGGGAAGCAGAGTACCCCTAGCGATTGGCTGGGAGGTACCGGTGAGCTTTCTGCGGTCGACAAGCAGGAGCGGCAAGGAGCACGGGACATCAATCGAGGCACGGACTTCAATCAAGGCGGTCGAAAGGGAAAAAGGTACGCGTGTTATTTGGTATTAGAATGCTTGGATGTAATTCTTCGCTGTAATAGTGTTGTTGTATATCCTTTTCATTCACCGCTCTGAACTGTATAGAATCATTTCTGCTGAAATTTTAGACTGTATAGAATCATTCTGCTGTAATTCTAGACTGTGCAAATTTAAATGATGGTGAGGGAATGTGTAAATTTTAATATTGTTGTTCTGGAAAAACGTTCAACCTGGCAATTTATTTCACCTCTGGCAATTTGTGTGATCTTCTGGCAAAACGTTTTAACCTAGCAACTCATTTCACCTCTGGCAAATTGTTTGATCTTCTGGCAAAACGTTCAACCTGGCAATTCATTTTACCTCTGGCAATTTGTTTTATCTTCTGGCAAATCAATTAACCTAGCAATTCAATTTATCTTCTGGCAATTCGTTATCTTTTGGCAATGCGTTATTGGGCGTTTTTTTTTATCTGCGTTTGAATGGTTTAATGAGCTGCATTTTACTGATCTATCTTGGGCGTTGATTAAATGGCTTCCACTGATATATATTTGGGGCATTTTGATCTGAGTTTTAAATGCGTGAATGACCTTCATTTTACGTTGGTGTATGGGCGTTTTATTTGCTGTAGGCGTGTATGGGCGTTTTACATTGATGTATGGGCGTGTATGGGCGTTTTACATTGACCTACTTTTTACATTTGAGTATGGGTGATTTTTATTTTGCAGAGGGGGCATTAATGTAAACCAATGTGCCTTTTTTTTTACAACATTACAGACTGCGTTTGTCTGCATTAACACCTGTTCTGCATCCTTATAGTTGTGTCTATTGACAACCTTTGTCCGCGTGATTAAATCCCCTTTTCTACGCACACCAGTCATATGTTTATTTCGCTGTTGTCATAATTGCTTTTATTACTTGAGTCGATGGTAAGAGGGGTGTTTTTGCCCGGCTATTTTTGTAATTTTCCCTTCCATGTGTTTAGGTATAATTTTTCCCTTTTTGCACCCTGGTGGGACCTCTGTTCAAATCGCCATTTAGTGCTAACTGTGGGGTCCTGTTATTTTAAAAGCGTCACTGTCGATATGAAGCGAACTGCCTGGCTATCCTTTGATCTTCTCATTATAGTTCCCTTTTGTTAATGGTAACCATGCAGCATAATCTCCTCACCTTCTTGCTGAATATTATGGTAATATCAAGGTAGAGGGTTGGGTCTTTTTGCAAATGGTTCGGAGCTCAATAAATAAAGGAGTTCGTAGATTCACTTAAATGATAATTTATGTGCAGGATGTTAGATATATCAGTCATGCAAGGTTTCAATTCGCTGTCCTGTATGAAAGATTTTTTTTTAGTATTAGGTACATCTGGAAGATATGCAAACGTTCAATCCGTGCCCTTGAAAGATATTCAAACTTGGGCCTTATAGATATGTTGAGTAGTCTCAAAACAGAGGGATGAGTCCATATATTTTTAATAAGATTTAGTACTTCCAATTTAAATGATATTTAAAAGTGCACATATATCACTGTCAACTATATATGCAATCATTGTCAATACATAAGTACATAATCATCAATACTAATTTGTTGTTCTATGGGAATAGTTATGTCTTCATTACAGTTATCTTCAACCACACCTAAGTTATTACATATGGTACTACAACCGTCTAGTTATGCTGTTGTTGGGAAGGATATGCTGATTCCTTTCATGAGTAGTGACCTTGTTCCATTCTATTGGAAGTAAGTGGTTTATTACCACTGCCTAGTCTTATTGTTTTAATGGTAATATTGGTTAGGGTAATACTGTTGAAGGTTGTAATAATTGTTAAAGTGATTTTGTAAAAGTAATATGGTGTTGATAGTAGTATTGTTAAATAATCATGGCTTTATACAGTAGCATTGTTAGGGTAAATATCGAATAATGTAGTGTAATGAAATGTTAGGTTGATGAATTTTAATTCAATAGAACATAATGAAGGGAAGGGCAATGAATTGTTAGGTTAATGCTTTTGGCCAAGCTAAGGCTAAGGCTATTAGGGTKCTTGGAATGATAAAGGATGTAATGTCTGATGTTAAAACTTATGGACTTGCAATAGGTAAAGGAAGAATGTTATGGCATAAATATGTCATTTAATAATTGTTTATAAATTTCGTAATTGTAATATATGGTTGAATATGAAATTGTATTGTTCTTACCCTATCAACAATTTGCAAGGTTAGAGTAGAAATGTATGACCATTATTTTTAATTCAATATTATTGTAATTAGGAATGAAATGATAGGGTTATCTTATTGTAATGTTAGTGTAAACTATTGATATTGATGAGACATACATGGTGAATGTCCTGGATTGCATACATTAAATTACTCGGAGTTAGTAATGAGGGGTGATGATTCATTGAATAATGTTGAACTTGGGTTTTGTTGTCGGAGTCCTTCCGTCACTCACCTTCCGAAAGGGACGTAATGGTCTTCTTGTTTATGTTGTACGTGATAGTATTCAGTTGGTTGCTTGGTCGGTTGTGTCGGGTGGGATTTAGTCACCCCCTGGTAGCCTTAGGAGACATGTCTGTGTGAAGGATTTTTCTGTGTAAAGAATCCAGTGCCGTATCAAGACTCTCGGGCCCTTTAAAGGCAGGTTTTCCACTCTTGCGACATACCTGACAGAGATTACTAGTTTCTGCCTGAGCAGTCGGCCAAGATCCTGTCTAATCTTCTTTCGAGAAGACATAAGACTAAAAGCCTTGCTTTTCTGTGCAGAAATAGTAAACTCTACTGTTGGATTCTTCCGTCTGTGACTGTACCGTACTTAACACCTGGTGTCGTTTTTTGCTTACAACTGCTAGTTGTACGCCTTATGTCTAGGGACGTTTATCGCTTGTTGTCACGGTGATATGTCGAGGTCATCTTGTTGTGTTCGTCCTTCTTGCGTCTCGTTCTAGGTCGGGTTACTAGTTTCTGCCTGAGCAGTCGGCCAAGAGCCTGTCTAATCTTCTTTCGAGAAGACATAATACTAAACGCCCTGCTTTCCTGTGCAGAAATAATAACCCTAACACCATGGTTTCTTCCCTCTGTGTTCTTAAAGTGCACCCCAGTATGTCTTAATGTTTGTGTCGTGCGCCTTATGCTTATGGTTATGTATTGTTGCAGTTACTCGTTGTGTGCTTTCAGTCTTCTTTTGTTGAACTTCGTGGTTGCGTCTGGCTGGTTGTCAAGTGGCGATGTAGAGTCAAGAGTGTTTGTTACTTCTACACACACGCACACACCTTAAACAAAAAGAAATTTTGCACCTGTTCTCAGAGTTGTTGTCGTAATGAGGAGGTCATTACAAAGACAACAGGATTAGTGGCCATGGCGAAAATACCTATTAAGTGGTGAGGGAAACACAAATTTGTTGCAATTTTGAGCTCGAATTTCAAATGGATTCTTTACGCCAATTTTTTGAACGTTTGAATGCTTCAAATTATCATAAAATAATGCTGGGGGTTCCTCCTTTTATAGGTATCTATTGACATTGGGGGTTGGATAAAATGATTTCAGGTGAACTGCTTTTCACCCCGATGTGCCTCTGAGGGTGCCATGTGTCCACGATTTAAACCATGAGGGTTTTCCCCGGCCTGCCCTTGATTCATTAATCTTCGTGCTACTTTAATCGTCGATATGATCCTCAGCCACTGATCCAGACTACTTTAAGATCTACGGTCCACATTCACCCAGTGACTGTGGCATTGGGGGTTTGATAAAGTGGTTTAATTCAGTCTTCTTTTTTACCTAATGTGTCTCTAGGGGTGCCACACATCCGTTGATAAAACCATGACGATTTTCCCTATCTCGCCCTCAATTGTTTAACCTTTATGTTATTTCGATCCCCAATATGCGCTTTGGCCGTTGATCTGGGCCATTTTCAAGATCGATGGTTTGTTGAGTCTCACCCTTTATACTTTCTCCATATTTTTCCATACGCCACTAGATATCACCTGGTCCTCTAAATTATCATATCTCCTTGGCGACACAACATTTCGCTAAAATTCTGACACTTGGATACCATTTGAAAATTGTTATGGTGATAACAAGTACTACTAAAATTTGGTGGTTCTTATTAAACTTGGAGGGTTTAGGTATTTTGGGATATTCAACCTAGCTTCGGTTCAAATTCAGTCTTGGTCAAACTAACTTACCAAGTAAATGTAATATTCCACAAATCATATTATCTATTGTTTCTTTTCTATGTGAATGTGATAATTTCCTACTCCTCAAAGCACCTATTAAAGATGGATAGAGTGGTTATAAGGACTATGATTAGTACCCACTAAAAGAGTAGGAAGTGACTAAGGACTAAGTGCTTGTACTCCCATCCTTCATTGCAAGTGCTTATACTTGGATACCTATATTTTATAGTTAGTTGACCTTCATTTTCTCATTTATGATGATGATATCAATCCATGTGCTTTGTAATAACATTGATTTTTAGTTAATATGTTTAAGTAATAGTCATTTTTCACTAAGATGAAATTGTTTGGAAACTATGACAACTATCTTTAGAAATCCCTTTTTTTTAACTAACAGCTATATAATTATTACATTTTTTCAATTAATGAAATATATTTTCATTTTTTTAAAATATCATTAATCATGAAGCATTCTCATGTGACCTTCTTGGGAAATACACCTTTTATTTCACTATAGAAAGCAAGCAACACATAAGGAAATATGATCACAAACTAGGGCTTAAGAAGGTAATTAAGAAATCTACAACCACTAATGTATTGCACCTCCAAAACTGTATATGTATAAATTCAATAGAAAACACCTAAAAGGTTATATAGGATAAGAATCAACATAAAGTATAAATTTTCTTTCCATTAATGGAAATTATCACTACTACAATAATATAGAAGCATTGCAAGATACAAAAATTGCCAAAGCTAGGAAGTGATAAACCTAATGGGATATATAACTTAAACATTGATATATTTCACCTCCACAACTTGTACCTAAAGTTTATTGTTCATAACCATTAATTAAACAAATTCATGGTCAGATATTGGACACCAAATTCAACCATTTCATTGTTTCTCAAGTTTCATCAATAGTTGCATTGGGATACCACACTAGACTGAAGGATATGAAATTGGATAATTTAGTTGAAATTATTGTTTTCTTTCACCTTATGGGTGTCTTAAAAAAATTGAATTATAACTCCTATAGTGTCATAAAAGCATTGCAAGGTGGTAATTGATGTGGGAGATCCCACTCACTAGTAGAGTTATACACAATTGTGTGAATACAAATCTTTGCTTGAATTTGGAGTAAGAAAAGCTAAGATTATATAGCTTTACATCAACAAAAATAAATAAACAACTTATAAATATGTTGAAGAAGCTCCTTAAAAAAATAACAACTAGAGGTAATAACATATCTAGTTAGAGACACAAACTCAATTAGTCACGAGAATAGGAAAACGAGTGGCATTGCCACAACAAGCATAATAATGTGCACAAAATACAAATAATAGTGAGAAATATCCCTATAATATGCCAAGAGCCCCTATCATATGATAATAACTAAGAATTTGCATAATTCCTCCCAAAAACAAAATCATTGGGCTCTAATGCTTGTAAGAGATAGGGAAAAAGTTGTTACATCTACACCAAGCAGAAGTTGAAAAATGGAACAATATTTGCAGGATGATTGGTTAAGGTCTCTGTCTCTGATGTTGATTCATGATAGGTGTTGACACGATCATGGATGCTCAAGTAATTCAAAAACTCATGACGAAAATCATTTAGAACATGAAGGAAAGCTTCAGGTGATGAATGTTGTTGAACTCAATGGTGAACCAATGAAAATAGGCTACCAAATTTGAACTTATACTATAACATGTGAGAAAGTCTTAATATTGTAGAATTTACTCCTAAGGTGATGTCTCGAGGAAACTAAGGCCAATGATAAAACAAATAAAATTTTGAAGGAGGAGGTTTACAAGAATCCTTTAAAACTACTAAATGAACCTCGAACTACAAATCTAGAATAGAGTGATGTTGTGGATAGGGTTGTCGGATAAAATTTAAAGGATGATTTTAAACTTTAGGATCAACTTATTGTGGTAGTTCAAGTGTATTGCAAATAATATACTTTATGTTATCTTTATGCAATATGTAGGTGTTGTTTAATGCATCATATTAGGCCTTCTGGTCATATTGATAAGGTTGGCCAAGAAACATACCACAATAATCCATATCAGTGACATCACAAGTGATTTTGTCCACAAATTTAGGACCAAAATAAAATAAGATAGTGTATGTGTGAATGATAAAGGAAGAGGAGGCATGATCTTTCCATCCAAGTGCATAAGGATAAGGGTCCACTAGAAATTGTAGTTTATCGATGATGGATTTGACAATAAATTATCTTATAAGCCATTATTGAATATACAAGCAGTGGATAAATCATGTGAGATATGTGTTTGCATGATAAACAAACTATTTTGAGATTTCAGTGGAGTGGAGTGTTATATCAAGGTGAATCTATTGAGTCCCCTTAACTCTTCATAAGTTATCTCTTCACCAAAGACCTTGATGGGAGCATTATCATATTCCTCATTAGGAAACTATACAATCAAAATTTTCTTCTTCAATTTGAAACATTTGGATTAATCATCTTGTTGTTTCTTAAAATACTGAAAAATACTAGTAGAATAAAAATATTAGGAGGAAGATGAAGAAAAAGAATAAGATTGCGAAAAAGATGATGAGCCTATAGTAGCAGGAGGTGCATGCTTTGAAGGTGTAGAACTAGAAGAACTAGAGGAGGAGGAATATTATTGAATTCTACACTAATCTAAAAAATTGTCTTCAACCAACCATGATTGATTGCATGCAACATTAAGTGTGGTGATTTTTGTGTACTTCATCTCTCAATAAAAATGATCCTACAATTTACTTTTAAATTTGAGGACAAGTTCATCAACTAGATTAGTGATGTCGAGAAGAATTCACAACCAATTGAACTGGTGAATGTATTATTTCACATGCATATTGAATCCTTGATGTAGGTGAATCCACTTGATGTACATATCCTATTTGTATCTAGAAGGATATAAGGTGAGACTAAGGGCTTCCATAAGCCTAGTCCAAGCGTGACGCAATTTTTTATTTGCCACAAGTTCTGCAACTAATATATTGGAAAGCCTTGCAAGCTTCAACTTGGCGAATGGAATCTTTTCATCTCGGTGAATCATATTATAGTCCAACCATGTGTCTATATGAAGAATCCATCTATTGAACACTTCCATATCATAGGATCCTTTATAAATGGCCACCTCTCATTTTTTTCATCGAGGAGATGACTTGCTAATGGAAATATCAATAACCTTCTTAACTAATGAGGTAGTAAGGTTGAAAAGTTCCACCACTCTTTCAGCAAGCATAAATTTTTCCATGGCACATGTATTCATCATCGTTGATGCAAAGGAAAAGATCCACTAATCCTTCAAAAATTTGTATCTTTCAAAATTTCAATTTAAAAAAAATACAAGTTTCCATCCCAAAGGCTACAATCCTTGTGAGAAATTTTCTTACACCAAAAAACTAATGCATATTTACATACACTAAGCCTTTAATGCACTCTAAATTATATTCCTTCTTAACTATATACAAAGAGAATTGATATGTGGTCCATCAATAAGAAACAAAATGCTTTGTGAAACTATCTTACACTAATTTCCTTTTAAAAGTTCAAAATATAAATTAAATTGTCAACAAAGCACTATCCAAAAAATAAAATGAGATAAGGGCACACAATACACAAATCCTCATTATCCTAGCTTATTGGTTGTTGATTTGAGAGGGAGTAAAAACTACAATTGAGACTTAGCATGACTCGATGACAATGGGCTAGGCTTGGCATGGATTAACGATAATTGGCCAAGCTTGGCATGGCTCAACATTAAAAAAGGACTCAATGCACCCTAATCAAAATCTGTGAGACTATCATTAATACATCACATATCTAGATCCACAAAGAGGAGGATTAAGTTTGTTTATAGATATGAGTCTGAATATGGATCAAGGAACAATATCATGTACAAATATTGTAACAAGAGAGGACCAATACTATTATATCAGGAAGCCACAATGATCTAAGCAATAAATTCCATGATACAATGATATAAGAAAGCAATCCATGATTTGGAAAAATTTGGAGTGGAGAGGAGTGGTAAAATATTACATTGCTACTCAGTGTTCAGAGCCAAGGTGGAGAGCCCACTCCTACATATAACCACGATAGAGATCCCATGCCACTTTTGAGTTGACAATACCAAGCCCATGGGTACTAGGTCTTGAACCAATGATTGAAAAAAATGAGGCCATGATGAGCCGACATGGCTTCCATTGCACATGATGATCAAGATCCAAGTGTAGATGCCAATATTTTGAATAGTTTATACCACCTACATAAAGGATCAAGGTCAAGCCACTATCGTTGATAGTCCATCCAACACATTACTCCTACATAGATGGGTTTAGGTTGGAGTTTGATCACAATATTGTACAAATGCAACAAAGCCTACTACAATACCTCCAAGTGGCTCGATGTTGGGTTGATTTTTTTTAACATGTTGTAATAAGAAAACAAACCTTTGATATGTTACACAAAAAATTGATTTTGTATGAGCTCACTACATCCTGATATGCATTATATCTATACTAAAACATGCTTAGATCCACTAAACCTTTGTCTCATGTAGCTTTCATAGATGAAATAATATTCCATGTGAATGACAAGTATCACTGGCCCATAACATATTCCTTGCAAAGTTGTGCTATTCAACCATCCAACGCTATTGATCCAAGGAAGGTAAATGGCTATCCCTCTTTTGATTTATAAGTGGAAGTTTCAACAAAAGGTCACCAAATATTATAAATAATATAGTGTGGATGTTACAGAGGCCATAGGTGTGTGGATCATATGAATAGGAATCCTATAGACAATTTTTCCTGCCAAAGAAAGAAAATCCCTAGCCAAGAATGTTCACATCAAGGTGCATGAGATGGAAAATGAATGCTACGATTTGTATGTGAAATCCCCACACCAAAGTTTGATCACACTGAAACTTTTCCTTACAAAGTTGAAACCTTTGTAAAATCAAGCTAAAACCTAAGTCAGACTGGAAGAAAGAAAACAAAATATTATACTCAACCCCAATTTGGATTGAAAAGTGAAAAAAAGAGCAAATACCCAAATCCAAGTAGGATTAGAATGCTTTGATACCAAAGATATGAGAAATCCCATTCATGAGTATACTTTTACAAGAAATGTGTGAATACAAAGCTCTATCTGGTTTTTTATCAAGAAAATCCAAGCTTAGATAGCTTTACATCATCAAAACTACCTCAACAACTTGGAGAGAAAGGCTCAAAAAGCTCCTAAAAAATAGCAATTAGAGGTAATAATAGATCTAGTTGGATACATAATCTCAACTAGTCACGAGAATAGGATTTCCCACATCAGTAATATTTCCATAGCCAGAAAGTGGAAAACCTAATGAGATATATAACTTAAATACTAATAAATTTCAACTCCACATCATGTACTTCAAGTCCAATCCTTGGATCCATTAATGAAACAAATTCATGGGTATAACATGGACACCAAGGTTGACCATTTAATAATTTCTCAAGCTTCATCAATAGTTCCATTGGGATATCAAACTAGGCTTAATGTTCTAAAATTGGATAATTTAGGTGAAGTTCTAGTCTTTTCTCACCCTAAAGGTGCCTTAAACAAAACTGAATTACAAATAAAGTTATATTATCATTCATAATTGGGAAATAGTTTGCAAGGTTAAATTCAAAATATATGTGAATCATTAACCTATCAATTTATGAGAAATGTTAATGCTCTAGTCATGTTATAAGAAAAGAAAGCAACATAGTTGAAAAAATAGTTTTAGAATATATAGACCAATACCAACACTGGTAAATTGAACCTAGAATCACATAAAGGTATAACTCCAACAAAAATAGTTGCAACAATAGCAAGGGTGGAAACCAATAGAAACAAAAGTATGAATTTCTTTCCCATTAATAACCATTAGTGTTTTCAATATCATGCATCACAACAGTAAAGTAAGAAATCCACTTGTGAGGGATTTTCAAGTCCAATCACCCTTATAACTTGAATTCTAACAAATTTCTACTCCACAACATACAAGTGCAACTAAAAAACAAAGTATTTTCAAAAATAATTAGGGTGGAAACCAATACAAAAAAGGATAAAACTTTTTCCTATGATGACCAATTGTGTCTAGACAATAGCATACAACATTTCACAATGAGAAAAACACCATAGCCAAGATATTTGAAGCTTGATTTTGTGTGGAATTGGATAGAAAAGAAAACATTGACTTAGAGTGTCTGGTGATAATCATATTAGTCAATGCCAATCCCAACTAATAAACTATGGGCTAAGATCATTGACATTGTGGGTGTTGTTCTATAAATAATGGTGTCATTCTAATAAAACAAACCATGAGTTCAATGTAATCAATTACAATGTAGAGGCATTATTGTGAATAGAGAAAATATTATCCAAAATTCTCCATGGAGAATGTTGTTGTTGGCCCTTGGCCATGGATTAAGGAAGAAAACGAAGAAGAAGGAAGAGAAAAGACAAAGTTTGAACTACGTGGAAGTTACATTGACTAAGAATGGGTCGAAGCGGTCAGAGAAGCAGAAAATAAGGAGCGAAGTAAGAGAAAGAAAGTTGTTGAATGAGAAGATCAAGAAAGACAAATCAGTAAGGAAGATGGATTGTGGAAAACTCAACAAGCAGAAAAAACCACCAACAGAGGCTTTGGAGCACCAAGAAGGAAAGACAAGTTGGTGAAGCCCTGAAAACGTGGGTCAAAGTGGACCTAGGGTTTTAGACACCTAGGGTTTTGGTATTTAGGGTTTTGACACCTAGGTTTAGGCCTAAGGTTGTCTGAGAGTCATTGTAATGTATAAATAAGGACCTAAATGAGAGAAGAGGGGTTCGTTGTTGGTTGGAATTTTATTGTGATATTGAGTGATTATTGTGGTGAAAGAGATAGTGTTGAGCATGAGAGCATTCTTGCATTGTAAGATCTTCAGCTGGGTGTGAAGATCAACCCTGCAACTGGGTGCATAGGGAGGGGAGAAGAGAGAAAGAGAGAGATATTTGCAAGCTAAGTGCGCAGATAGAACTGTATGTTTTCATAATATATCAAGAAACACAGTTCTATGGACGTAGCCCTAGGGAGAGGGTGAACCACATATATCTTGTTGTCTTCTATGGTTGGTGTTGTATTCTTTGTCTTCTATTATTTGGTTAGTGCATTGTTGAGCTAGATCTGAGATATAATTGTGTGAAGTAGGTTTAAGTTGGTAAATAATATCTAGCTGTTTTGTTGCTATTGTTTTGGATCCACTTTTTTTTTCCTCTGATTGTAGACACCTGTGTCCTGCAACCTCCTATTGCTACTTTGGGTGAGACTGCATCTGCTCCGCAGGTGTTGCTAAAAGGGCCAGTAGTTAGGGCTTGTTGGTGTGTTGTTAGAGTTGAACCTTGGGTCTGCCCTTGTGCCAACAAATGGTTCCATTGTCGGGACCGAGGTCTTCTTGAGGGAATGTCAAGTTGGTTTCCATCGAAGACAAAGATTCAGAAGTGGATAGAAGAACAAGAAAATGACTTCATTGAAGCCTGGAACAAGAACCCTATGCTTAGTACAGAAGACTGGTTGGGAAGGTATATCTTTATTGATATACACGAGATTTTCTTTGGAGGAATTCATAAGGAGCTATATGAGTGGCTAGCCAAATTAGCAAATACCTAGTTTGAGATCAGATCTAGACCACCTGTGGTTTGGACGTCAGTGATGATCAAGAAGTTCAAGAGAGTTGATAACGTTGTGTCAAGAGCAGTAGATCATTGGTTCGATAGCACTATTAGAGGGTACATCACCAAGTTTTCCATTGACAGAGTTGAGTCATATAGCCAAGCAGAGAGATATTTATTTAAGGGACCTAGAGGAAAATTTTTACACTTTTTGAAGTTGAGGATCAAGATGTTATTGCATGAGAAGAACATCTTGAAAATATAGTGATTGGTTGGACTGAAAAAGATAATGTTCAATAACTCAGACAACGACAGCGACACAGAGGTTGGTCATACGCGTAGTGGGAGGACCTTTAGAGAGGTTCCTCTGGTGAACTTGTTTGAGCAAAGCCATGAACCACTAGCACAAGACGAAGGGTTCTATAGTGGAGAAGAAGAAGAGTTAGTGAATGAGGAACATTTAGAGTCCGCTAGGGCAGAGGAAGGGAAGACTGAAGAACCTCGCTGAGAAGAGTCAGAAACTTCAAGAACTATGTCGACTATCGAAGTAAGTACTATTACTCATGTCGTTTTAGCAGCATTAAGTAACCAGAGTAGTCCAAGTTATCAGATTACTCAGAACATTGTTACCAGCAGTTCAGTACATACTCAATCAAGAAACCTAGGATGATCTATGGTAGATGAGATGAGGTTACCCACCTTTAGGGGAGATGGATCTGAAGATCCCGATCACCATTGGTTCTTATGCGAAGTTGTGTGGAGTATTAAGAATGTCACTGACGAAACTGTTAAGAGATCTCAGTTTAGTACCACCCTAAGAGACCACACACTGAGTTGGTACATGAAATTTATCCAAGGAGTTGTACAACTAAAACCGTTGAATGCCATTAAGACTGCGTTGATTGTCAAATTTAAGAAACCCAAGTCGGAGTCACAGTGCATTACAGAGCTGAAATAAATCAAGCAGAGAGTATTTGAACCAGTGTGGGAGTTTGATCAGAGGTTTAAGACCTTGATAGGCCATTTGAGTTTTTAGATTCCAGACGAATAGAATAAAGAATGGTTCATTGTTTCCCTCTTGCCACACACCAGAGTCCGTCTGATGCAACAGAAGATCGCTTCCCAGGCTAAGGCACTGGAGATCGCCATGAAATCAGAATCAACCCCTATGGGAGAAGCCAACGCAGGTATGATTCAAATTTTGTGTCAGCTAACTAGCTTATCGTTGCAGGTCGAAGATATGAAGAAAGATAAGGGAAAATATAAAAGAGAAGATATCTAGTGTATCAGATGAAAATCAGAGGGCTATGATAAGGAGCATTGTCCCATATTCCATGAATACTTGGCCACTGGAGATCTGTGCCCTTTGAAGCAGGTTACTTTACCTTGGTGCGAGGTATGTAGAAATAGATATTGCCTTGGAGAATGCTATTACATGCAAAAATATGTCCAGACACCTACCAATATTTTTTGTACATTCTGTAAATCTGTGGGGCATGATGAGAAGGATTGTAGGGCTTATGACCTCTTGCATGAAATATCAAGAAACACATATAGGATTCAAGGTGAAGTATATCAAGAAGGAAATACTACGCAGTTTAGCTCTCCAGGAAGAGGAAACTTCAACCCTCGTGGTGGATTTAGAGGAAGAGGACGAGGAGGAGCCATGGGTCGAGGTCGAGGTTAGATCATCTGTTATAACTCTGCACAGTCAGGACACTTAGCAAGGGAATTCCAAAACCCTTGTACCACTTGTAGCTACTGCAACTCATTTGAACATGTTATTGAAGATTGTCATGTGTTGTTAGCCAAACTTCAGGAGAGACGAGGAGGAAACCAGCAAGTACAACTAATCTCAGTAGAACCTCATGGAGAGGATCCCAGAGTTGTTTTTATCACTAGAGGAGGCATTGTTACAGGAGAAGACAGAGTGACACCAGGAAAGACTACAGAAGAATCAAGGGTCAGAAGTGCTACAGAAAAGAAATAAGTTTTTAATCCAAGGAAAGAAAAGCAAACATTTGAAGAGGTAAGAAAATAATTTGGAAGAGATTAGGATTCTTCATCAAAGACACAACCAGAAGTGAGAGAATGTGGAATGCCTCTAGCATTCGATCAGTCTGTTTCGCCTAGAGAAGGAAAAGAGGTAAGAAATCTCATGGAATTCTTATGCACTTGCATTAACTTCATTAAGGATGAAAGATTTGTACAAGAACTACAAAATTTTATCAGATAGTATGAGATAGGCAAGATAGACCCCCTGCTAAATAGAGCAGTACATCAAGTATCTAGAAAGAGAAGGACAAATAAGGAACTACATCTTAATGCTTAGATTGGAGACTATGATATAGATTATGTGGTCCTCAACTTAGGGTAAGAATTCAATGTTATGATGAAGCAGCCTAGGCACTAATGGTAAAACCGAAGTTGATTTATTCCCCTAGCAGGCTTAGGATGGCTAATCAGCAGGCAGTAAGCCCCTTCGGAAGATTTGATCCGGATTATTTTCAGCACGAAATGAGAGCGAAGATATAATAAAGAAATGCACAGAGATATCGCAGATATTCAATAATATAACATAAATGTATCAGAGATGCAACCATAAACACATATATATAGTAATACATGATTTCTATTAATGAAATAAATGTACAGAGACTGTAAAAATACAAAGTGAAAGACTCACTAGAATGGTGGCAGGTTATCTTTGAGAAGAGATGTGACGGCTAATCGCATTCACAAGAAGATGATTACAATGAGGCTCTGAAGGCCTTTTTACAATAAACAGGAATTCCAAGAACCCTAGACATCCAAAAACCTAACCCTAGGAGATGAAGCACCAAAAGTCATGTGGGCCTCGTTTGGGTAAGTTAGTACATCAACTTCCTGGGGTCGTAACTTTTGCATATGATCTCCATTTTATGATAGCCCGTTGGAAAGGTATCATCAAGGAGATTCATTTTAGGGGCTCAATCACGCCTTTGGCTATCCTTGAGAAGCTCGATCCTGAAAAACCTTCATTTAGGCCCTCAAAATGGCCCCGGAAGTTAAAAACTGCTAAAAATAGTAAATTACCAAAATTGCCAAAAAATTGTTTTGAGCCAGTTGGAAAAGGTGGGTGGCCACCGATATCCACTTGGATCGATCCTCCCTCCTTAGGAAGAAATGGTCTCCATTGTATTGAGTGCCCGGGGGAGAGGAAAAAGCGTTTGTTGAATCTGAATCTTGGTGAGTTGCTTGCCTTACTGGAGACGTAGCGTTGTTGGGTTTGTGGAAGGCTATCACAAGCATGTGGCTGGAATGGTTGGACCTTTTTAACTAGTCTGGATACATAAGATTATTTTGTGCAAAAGGAATCTTTACACTTTTCTACAATCTTGTCAACCTACTTCTGTTGGATAGAAGGTACTTGGGTCGGGGCTGTATCCTTTTGTTCACCTTTTGAATAGATTGTGAAGAAGCTAAATTTTTTAGTATGAGATACTACCTTGCGACACTTTTTAGGTGGAACAGTAGTCAGAACTACCTCTGATATTCTGTAGAGATGAACCCCCAGAGAAACAATGACACTACGGGGTCGAGACTCATAAACACCATGGCGCTTCCACATATATGGTTGGCCCAAGAGAACATCACAGATATTCAGTGGGGAAACATCACATAAAACCTCATCCTTGAAGGGTGGGATGTCGTATGATAATCGACACTGTTGGCTAACATGGAGATCTTGTCCTTGGTGAAGCCACCTGATGTTGTGTGGTTGCGGGTGTGGTGTTGTCGACAATCCCAACTGTTTGATGACCTCTGTTGAGATGAGATTCTTTTGGATTCTGCTATCAACAATAAAATGCAGCAGGGTCCCCTTCACCCACATCTATGAATAAAAAAGTTTCTCCCCCTCTTTAGGGATCTCTTGGTTCTTCTAGTTGAATTTTTGCGGTCGTGACAATAGAAGTGGGGTCTGTGTCAATGATCTATCCTTTACCAGTATTTTCATAATCAGATTCTGAATCAGGGTTCGGCTCCTTGTCTTTGATCTAGGCCACCAATGACTGTTTTGAGTGACATTCATCGATGTTGTGCCAGGGGATTTTGTGGAAATCGCACCATTTTCCGGTGTTCTTCTTTGTCTTCCCGTGACCCTTCTTTTCCTCTGGCTTGGATTGGTTTTCGGGAGACTGTTTGTTAGGGTTGTCTTTGTCATACTTTGGTTGTTGTGGGTTTGCATACCCAAACTCTCATTTGTTCTGGTGCTTAAATTTCTACTTGATTTTAACAGCATATTGATAAGCAACACCGAGTGATAGGATGTCCAGAAAATCCATTTCAGTCTAGATGTATCTATGTAGAGCCCCATGGTATTTCAGAACCAAATTCTGTTCAGAGTCTTTGATACCCATATTGGTGCACAAGGTATGGAAGGTATTAGTGAACTCCGGAACTTCTTGGCCCCTCTCTTGTCACAGTGTTGTCCATCTCATGTATTGGTCCTCATAGTTTCCAATAGGGTAATACAGTTCCTTTACTGCATCCACAAAAAAATACCAAGTGGGCTTAGCCCCATATATTACAGACTCCTCTGTGGAAATTTTCTCCCAGTAATTTTCCCACCAATGTTTAACATGAGGGAGAGCTTTAAGGAGTGCGAAGGTGATCTTTTCTCTGTCAGAAAAATTGTGAACAGAGAAATAACCTTCTAGTATGTTTAACCATTTGTCTAGGGCTTCTGCATCTATTTCTCCTTCAAATATAGGAATATCAAAATTAACTTATACCTTGAAAGGAAAGGTGCTTCCAAAGTGGCCTCTTGATGAATATGTTCTTGTTGCTATCGGCAAGTGTTGAAGGATGTGGGAAAAATTCTCCATCATTTCGTCCCTATGTCGTGTGAGAGCTTGCTCAAGCAACATACTGATAGGATCGTCTGCTCCATAATTTTTCTTTTATTTCACCATTGAGGGTTTATTGGGTGTGCGAGAGATATTATCCTCAAGAGAGACAAGCTCAAGACCCAACTTGCTATACTTGGACCTCGTCGAGGACATGCACTGAAAAATGATCAAGAGTAGCCTGCTCTGATACCACTAATCTTGATTATTTTCAGCACGAAATGAGAGCAAAGATATAATAAATAAATGCACAGAGATATCGCAGATATTCAATAATATAACAGAAACATATTAGATATGCAACCATAAACACAGATATATAGTAATACACGATTTCTATTAATGAAATAAATGTACAGAGACTGTAAAAATACAGAGTGAAAGACTTGCTAGAATGGTGACAACTTATCTCTGAGAATATATGTGATGGCTAATCGCATTTGCCAGAGGAAAATTAAAATGAGGCTCTGAATTCCTTTTTACAATAAACAGGAATGCCAAAAACCCTAGACATCCAAAAACCTAACTCTAGGAGATGAAGCGCCAAAAGTCATGTGGGCCCCGTTTGGGTAAGTTAGTACATCAACTTCCTGGGGTCGTAACTTTTGCATACGATCTTTGTTTTAGGAATATGATAGCCCATTGGAAAGTTATCATCGTGGAGATTCATTTTTGGGGCTCAATCATGCCTTTGGATATCATTGAGAAGATCGATCCCGAAAAACCTTCATTTAGGCCCTCAAAATGGCTCCAGAAGTTAAAAACTGCTAAAAATAGTAAATTACCAAAATTACCAAAAAATTGTTTTGAGCCAGTTGGAAAAGGTGGGTGGCCACTGATATCCACCTGGATCAAGATTGGAGCATGTCCCTGTGGACATCGATGGGGTAAGGATGTTTTCGTACTTTGAGGTGATTAAGATAGTTGATGATAGTTGTCCTTATCCTGCAATGTTAGGAATTGATTGGGCTTTCAACAATTCCACTGTTGTCGACTTAAAGAAAATAAGAATGGAATTTGAAGGTGATGGCCTTAGGTTCATTGCACCTATGTATCCTAATGAATTTCACAGATATACAGAGCCCATCAGAGAAGAATAGCATGCTTACGAACTAGAGAATATATATAAATTAACAGTAAGACAGTAGGATTACATTAATCCTACAACAGATGGGAATTTAAGATGGTGAAGTGACAGCGCATGATCATCAGATTTAGAAGAAGCACTGGAGAAATGGAAGAACAAAATGTATGAAGTTTCTGCACATAGATGTGCTAGATTGACCAAAACATTTCATTGGATTGGAACAGAAGTAAGTAATCTGCCCACCTTTGATGGTTTAAATCATTTAGAAGCTTTCCTGTTGAAATTTGAAGAAATTGTACCAGTACAACAAAGGTTGTTGGCACTAGATGAAGCCTTGAAATAAAATCCAGCAAGATGGTGGGGAACACACAAGAAGAACATTGTGGATTGGGCGCAATGTCGCACTTTAATGATAGTGTGATTTTCAAAACAAGTCGAAGGGAGCGAAGTTCGATATACAAGTCAGAGTTGTCCGAAGGACCATGTGCAAAGTTTTAAGGAGGCTTGGAGCAACATCCCTCAGGAACAGTGGGTGCATAGATTCATTAACACCTTGGACACAATGCCTATCAATCGATATCTTCAAGCAGAACTGTGCCTCACCACTTCAGATTGGTATGGTATGACTCAGAACTTTGTAGCTACATTTTTATTTGAAAGTCAGTTTATCACAGTGGATCAAGCCTTATAGGTTGTCAAACAGAAAGTCTTTGAGGAGGCACCTAACCTCCCTGTTGAGCAAGAAGAGGATGAATGGACTGCACCTCTTTAGAAATTGCAAGGTTGTTACAATATCAATGTTGATGAAGATGATGATCCTAGGAATGTGAACATCACAGAAACAGAACGACAGAGAGACATAGAGGGACCAGGAGTCGAACTACCTTTCATTGGAGAACCAATTGAAATAAATAAAGTTAATATTGGAACAGAGAAAGCACCTAAGCTCGCTAACGTTGGAGATTATTGGGATGATGCCACTATTGACAAGATCATAGAATTTTTGCATGAATATTAGGACTTGTTTCCAACCAAGTTCATTGATATGAAGGGAATTAAAGGGCCCATGTGAGAAATGAAGATCCCCTTGAAACCAGATGCAAGTCTAGTCAAGCAGAGACCCTACAGATTGAATCCCAAGTATAAGAAGAATGTCAAAATTGAATTAGACAGAATGTTGGAAGAAGGAATCATAGAACTTGTTGAAGAATCAAAATGGATTATCCCTATGGTGGTCCAAGATAAGAAAACATGAGAGATCAGAATCTGTGTAGACTTGAGGAAATTGAATGATGCATGTTTACATGATCCATTCCCTACACCCTTTACTGATGAAGTGTTAGATAATGTGGGAGGACAAGAAGTTTACTCCTTCACCGATGGATTTTCAGGTTATCACCAGATCAAGATTGCCAAGGAAGATCACCATAAGACCACATTTGCAACTGAATAGGCATCCTACCAGTACACAGTGATGTCTTTCAGATTGAAGAATGCACCAGCCATCTTTTCTAGGGTGGTGGTCTAATAATTCAAAGAGTTTTTAAATAAATTTTTGGAAGCATATTTTGATGATTGGACTGTTTTTAGCTTATTGAAAAATCATATTGAATGGTTAAGACTAATGTTGTATAAGTGCAGGCAATTGCAGATTTCCCTGAACCTGAAGAAGTGCATCTTCTTTTCACCCTTTTGAGTGTTGTTATGCCATATTGTGTGTAAGAAGGAATTATTGGTAGATCCTTCCAAGATTGCCATCATCATTGATTTACCCCCTCCTACTTCGATTAGACAATTTCGCATTGCATTGGGACATATTGGATACTACAAGAAGTTCATCAAGGGCTATGTACAGACAAAAACACCCATGGAGAAGATTTTGAAGAAAGATTTCCACTTTCAATGGTCAGAGGAATGTCAGCAGAGCTTCGACATGCTGAAACAGAAAATGGTTATTGTGCTTATTCTGTTTTTCCCATATTGGAGTAAGGAATTTCATGTGCATGTCGATGTGTCCTCTATTACATTAGGAGCAGTGCTAGCACAACTAGGAGAAGGAGATATTGACCATCCGTTAGCCTTTGCTAGCAGGAAGCTCTCTACAACTTAGATAAATTACACTTCTACTGAAAGAGAAGGGTTAGCTATGGTGTACGCGCTACATAAGTTTTGACACTACTTGTTGGGAGGACATTTTAAGATGTTCATTGATCACTCTGTGTTGAAATACCTAGTCAACAAGCCAGTGTTGGGGGAAAAGATATGAAGATGGCTACTGCTATTCTAGGAATATGATTTTGAGATTGTGGTCAAGCCAGGGAGAATGAACAAGGGACCTAATTACTTGTCTAGATTAGAGCATGGAGAGGAAACTACTAGTCTGGAGCATACACTACCAGATGCACAGTTGCTGGCCATCAGAAAGGTTGATGATCACTTCATTGAGATAGTTTAGTTCCTGTCAACAGGCATGACACCTCGTGAATATACAGTCATTCAGAAGAAACATATGGTAGTTTGTCCTGCAGATTTTTCACTTATAGTTGGGTAGCTATATAAGATATGACCTGATGAGATATTGAGGAGATGCGTTATGGAGGAAAAAATACAATTGATTCTAGAAGAAGCACATGAAGGCATCACAGGAGGACATTACACAGGAAAAGAAACAATGCAGAAGGTTCTTAGAGTTAGCCTCTGGTGGCCCACTGTACACAAAGATGTGAAGGAATACTACAAAGCCTGCAATGTATGCCAACAAGTTTGGAAACCTTCCAGAAGAGATGAGATGCCTTTAGCACCACATCTAACCTTACAAGCATTCGACAAATGGGCAATTGATTTTGTGGGACCTATCAACCCACCAGGAAAGCACACAAGCGCTCGATACATAATTACTGCGACAGAGTCTTTGACCAGATGGGAAAAATCAAGAGTAGTCAAGGACTATAGTGCAACTACAGTTTCACGGTTCATATTTGATGATATCATAACTAGGTTTGGGTGCCCGAATAACCTCATGAGTGATCAAGGTACACACTTTATTAATAATACTATTGAAGCATTAACTCAAGAATTTGCAGTCCACCACCAGAAAAGCACTCCATATCATCCAAAAGCAAATGGTACAGTCGAAGCTTTCAATAAGATCTTGGAGACAGCGCTGACGAATATTTGCAGTGTGAATAGGGATGATTGGTATTTGAGAGTACCAACAGTGTTATGGGCGTATAGAACTACTTGCAAGAAGCTGACAATGCATACTCCCTTTAATTTGGTCTATGGTCTAGAATAAGTTGTACCTATGGAATATATGATTCCTAGCTTAAGAATTGCAACATTCATAGATATGGATGACATTGGCACTGTTCAAGAGAGGCTCGCGCAGTTGGTGGAACTGGAGGAAGACAGGTTTATTGTAGGATTTTATCAGCAGGTACAGAAGGAAAGAGAAAAGGCCTATCACGACAGACATATCAAGAAGAAAGCCTTTAAGCAAGGAGATCTGGTATTGGTATATGACAGCAAGTTCATGAAGCATCCAAGGAAGTTCAGGACACATTGGCTTGGGCCATATGAGGTTGCCTATGTTATAGAAGGAGGAGGTGTGCAGTTAAAGACTTTGAATAGAGAATGGAAGGAAGGTTTAGTGAATGGGAGCCGGTTGAAATTATACTATGACAACCAGTTGCCTCACATCTCTCAATAAGAGCATAAGAAAAAGGGTCGAGGTACCAAGTGCAGTTGAAACTGGGTACCAGACACAGAAAAGACAATATGCACACAGTGGGAAGGGACAGAGTAGAAAGCACATCGAAGTGACAGAGAAAGGTCCAGTCCTGCACTGAATTGGGACGAGTCACATGTGAGTGTTAGGGGCCTGTTGGCCCTTGGTCATGGATTAAGGAAGAAAGTGAAGAAGAAGGAAGAGAAAAGACGAAGTCCGAACTGCGCAGAAGACACATTGACTGACAATGGGTCGAGGCGGTCAGAGAAGAAGAAAACAAGGAGTGCAGTAAGAGAAATCAATACGTTGAACGAGAAGATCGAGAAAGATAGATCAACAAGGAATATGGATCGTGGACAACTCAGCAAGAATAAAAATCCACCAACAAAGGCTTGGGAGCACCTCGCGGGAAAGAAGGAAAGATAGGCTGATGAAGCCCTGAAAACGTGGGTCCTAGTGGACCTAGGGTTTTAGACACCTAGGGTTTTTGTATTTAGGGTTTTGACACCTAGGTTTCAGCCTAAGGTTGTCTAAGAGTCATTGTAATGTATAAATAAGGACCTAAATGAGAGAAGAGGGGTTTGTTGTTGGCTAGAGTTTTATTGTGATATTGAGTGATTATTGTGGTGAAAGAGAGAGTGCTTGGTGTGAGAGCATTCTTGAATTGTAATATCTTCAGCTGGGTGCGAAGATCAACCCTGCAGCTGGGTGCACAGGGACGGGAGAACAGAGAAAGAGAGAGAGATCTGCAAGCTAAGTGCGCATATAGAACTGTATGTTTTCATAATATATCAAAAAACCAGTTTTGTGGATGTAGCTCTAGGGAGAGGGTGAACCACATATATCTTGTTGTCTTCTATGGTTGGTGTTGTAGTCTTTGTGTTATGTTATTCTGTTAGTGCATTGTTGAGCTAGATCTGAGATATAACTGTGTGAAGTAGGTTTAATTTGGTAAATAATATCTAGTTGTTGTGTTTCTATTGTTTTGGATCCACTTTGTTTTTCCTCTGGTTGTAGACACCTGTGTCCTGCAACCCCCTGTTGATACTTCGGGTGAGACTGCATCTTCTCCGCAGGTGTTTCCAAAAGGGACAGTATTTAGGGCTTGTTGGTGCATTGTGAGAATTAAACCCTAGGTCTTCCCTTGTGCCAACAGTTGTATGTATACATAACATAACTCCTAACCATTGAACCATGTTACATCTAAATTCAAGGAAGTGGCATCATAAAACATACAAAATAAGACCTAATGCCATAACCACATATCTTTCATTATTATTTCATAGAAATGAATAAGTATCTTTATAGCTATTTAAAGGGAAATCCTTAACAAATAGAGGAGGGCTCACAATTATAGTTCCTTGATTATTTGGCTTGGCTATTGCAACATTCCCATGCTGATATTTACAAAATTTTATCATCAAAAAGTGTAAAAATTACAAAATCTCTCCAAAATAGTACAACCCATTGCAAAACTTAGATCCAATAAAAAATCTGCAAGGGTTTGAAATCATTGAATTAGGAAAAATTAAACAAAAATTTGAAAAACTAGATAAAAAAGTTGCGAGCATTAAAAATGAATTAGAAAATTTGTAATTGAGGTGACTTTTCGACTATAGTTGCTATATTTTTCAAAATATCGGTTAAAGTGAAATATTTTTTAGTTCAACAATTTTGGGGCTATGAATCATTTTAGTAGGAACTCGTACATTAATTAGTGACTTGCAAATTCACTAATTGATCAAAAATATCTACAACATAGTAGTTTAAACAAACCTAGATCCATAAAGGTTAAACAAGAAGCAACCACTGAGTATTATTTGATAGACAAAAACTCGGATCTAAAGATGTATTAAAATATATTTTCATACTTTAGATCACAAAGCCTATGTGTGTGTGTGTGTGTGTGTGGAGTCTGGTTATCTTCCTAATTAAGAGGTCTTGTCTTAGTTTTGTTTGATCTTAGTCCTTGGTGGGGGGTGAAGAATTTTGAGTTTCCTAAGGTTGCCCAACAAGCCTATCTTTTGACCTCTTGTTGGGCAATAATTTCAAGGTAAATTCAAATTGTTTTGGTTGTTGTTTATGACAACCAACAAGTCTAATATTTTTGCCCACTAAATCTGCCCCTTAGGAAGTGATTTATGGCCCCTTTGTAGATGTTGTTTTAAGGATTTAATTAGGAGGTTTTTGTTGTCTAGATTAGCACACATAAAACTCCACAAAAGCAATAAATACCCTCTGGGATATTTACACCTACTTGCTGAAATAAAAGAATGCAAACCACAAGATCTTTACATAAGTATTTTTAGTCACCATGATCCTAGAAAACCCCCATAGGGAAAACCAATAAGAGAGTATATGTACTATGGAGTTCTCAAGAAAATGATACAACAATGAAATTATACAAAGGAACCAGATACATGTGTAAGATCCTCTCAAGCTAAACAATGGAGTTCCTTGGTATAAGTGCCCTCCTTGGGATTTGTACCCCTTTAAGGTGAATGCATCCCTCTGTTTTTTGTGCCTACTAGAATGAAGTTTTTCTCTTCCTTGCTTGCTTTTCCTGCTAGATGAATGCTTACGCCCCCTTTTCCACAATGGTTCCCCCTCAATCAACATGCCTCTCTCCAATTTCAAGTGCCCTTAAGAAAATTTGTGCCCCAACCACAGGTGTGCCTCTCCCAAGAAATGATGTGCACTCAACACAAGTGTGCCTCTCCCAAATCTTGGTGCACCCTCAACAATGGTGCACCCCCTCTTGAGCTTCTCTTCTCCTCCAAACCCTCACTTCTCCTCTGCTCACATTCACCCAACTCTCTCAAGTGAACAATAAATCTCACTTTTTTCCTTTTTCCTCCTTTAGCCTAATCCTTAGGCTAACCTAGGAAACCGATGGACAAGATTAGATCTTAGGCCAAACCTCAAATCAATGGTTAAGATTAAATCTCAAAAATGACTTAAGTCTCCTAAGTCACTTTATGTTATTAAAGTCACTTTATGACTTAAGTGAATAAAGTCAAAATGACTTTATAACATATAGTAAAGTGGTGAGGGTCAAATATTCCCCCCTTTGTGTTTAGAGACTCACAAACACAAGGGGACCACATTCCAAGGTACCCAAAACTCAATAGGGGGTTTGCGTTATATTTTTTTCACGATTAGCACCACGCACTGTTACATTGCATCGGGCGTAGCGGAGGGTGGCAGAGCACCTGAACAAAATTTTTGGGGAAATTTCTTTTGCAGCCATTTTGGATGGTTTTGGCACATGATTTTCCAACCCATGGTTTTCTAATTACGATTAAGAAATTAAGGTTGTAATCTAATCCAAGTCAATGGATTAGGGATTTTGGATGCCACATGCTTCTATATGTTTTATTGTAATGGTGAAGTTAATAATGAGAGAGATTTTTGTTTGTATGAGAGAGGAGACTTTGAGAGAGTGAAGAGGAGGTTGCAACAGATGTGATGCAGGTGTTATCCCTTCATTTTTTTGGAATAAAAAAATGAAGGACTAGATATTTCTCTGTGGACGTAGGCCATATCAGGTGAACCATGTATATCAATGTCTCCTGTGTATTGTGTTCTTCTATGTTTTATTTTCACATTCATTTTGATTTGTTTTTTTATTATTATTGCTCCGTGATCATATTCCTAACAATGTGCAAGCGTGTAGGCTAGGTTTTGTTTTTCATGTCAAGGATTCTCACTATATCTCAGGAAAAGAAAATCTAGGCCATGGTACCAATAACCAAGCTGAGTTCAATGCACAATATGAACTTTTAAAATGTGTTATTAATAGAACTATCTTGGCTTTGTACCTTTTTGGGGACTCAAAGTCAACAATTAAATGGATGACTATTGATCATCAAGTGCTTAAATTGGGTCTACTTCATATAGCACAACAATTGTAGACAATCTTAACACAATTTTAGGGTATTAGCTTCAAGCACATTTACCGTGAACTAAATATTGATGCCAATAATCTATCCAAGGATGTGTTACTCATCGATGTAAACAAGTTAGTTTTAGAGGAATTTGTTGAGGGACAATTGCTCCATAAGAGCGAGAGACAATTATGGGACATGTAACTTCCTTTACTTATCCATATTTTTGACATGTACTGGTTAATCTGCTACTTTTTGAAGGACATGCATCACCACAGTTTATTTTTTCTAGCCTTATCTATGTTCATTTTATGTAACGCATTTGGTTCGATAAAGTGTTGTTTAGTCTATTGGTCTTAGTAGACTTGTGTTACTGTTGTTTAGGCTCATCCTACCTTCTAGCTCTAGTTATGAGTCATTTTTTGTCTCACTCTTGGATAACATAAAGCACCTAAGGATTGTACTTATATTTCCTCTGAAATAAAAGTATGTTTTATTTGCATGGAGAAATATATGTATGTGGGTGTGTGTTAATGTGTGTGTGTGTGCGCGCATCTACACACACACAGATTGTGTGTGTGTGTGTGTGTGTGTGTGTGTGTGTGTGTGTGTGTGTGTGTGTGTGTGTGTGTGTGTGTGT
>JASDQU010739449.1:100134-111691 GCA_032191745.1 Picea mariana | reverse complement strand
ATATTCTATATTGAGGGCAAATATTCTTTTAGATCTCATAGACGTGAGTGAAAGATTGGCCCAAATGATTCAGTTTTTATCATAACATTGTTTCTATGCAGGTTGCTATTAGATGTTTGTTATGAAGAATATATGACAATAGATATACTATTGTGGTGGATTTGTTCCACTATTTGTGATTATGTTTCACGGATTGAGTAGTTTCGTACTACCTGAATAGACACAGGTGTGTTCTATTAATTGATATTGTACCAGTTGTTATAGGAGATTATCCAATTGGATAATAATGACGATGCTTGTAGTGCTACCAGTTGAATGGTCTGTTGTGCTCAAGACCATACCTCCCTAGCTACGAGGGAGTGTTAATATTATGGTAGCTTCGGGAAGTATGAACCTCTATTGTGACCTATGAAGAGACTAGAATCCTCCGAAAGGAAGCAAAGAATTAAAGGAAACCCTAGACAAGTTGTCGGCTGGATAAATACATTTAAAATGAATTTATTGATACCCAAAAGGAGAAGTCGGCCCCAGTTAACCTGCCCAGTTCACTATAAATACAGGGCGCCAGTTCTCATTATTCATCATCTCAACAGTTACAGAGAGAGCCAAATCTGCGCAGGCAATTGCAGGCAGTTGCAGTTTTGGTGCGCAAGTTTCTGGGAGAGCTGGGAAAGTGGTGCACTAGCTTCTGGGAGGGATCATCTGTTCAGCTTAGTTTCTATTTCTTCCTTTGTGCATTAGCCTCTCTTGGCTATTGGATTGCTACCAAGATTCTCTTCTCGGTCAAGGTCAAGGTGCTCAGAGGGTGGCTTCAGCCAGTGGTTGGGTGACGAGGGTATCGTCAATGGTAAAATGAGCACAATTTTTTATATTCTAACAATATCTACATTAAGATTTACAAAATGATGAAAATTTTTACAAGAACGCGGTGAGTACCTTTATAGAAAGAGTATCAAATATAAATGATCTTACAAGGAAAAACCAAGACTTTCATTTCAAGACAGATTAAAGAAAATACGGGGTGGCTGGCTCATGAGGATAGATGTCCTCCAACAATTGATAACCACCTATGACATTCTTGAAGAAAGGAGGTGTGCATTGTTTCTAAAAGTTGTTGATATAGTGAAGGTACTCGAGTGACCACCCTAATAAGAGACTCAATGCTATTAACCAAAGACAAAATGGAAGCATATCTAGGCACACTCAGAGTCACATGGGGAACCAAGTTTTACGACCTCAAAAATTTCCTGGAGGATGAAATTAGACGGTGGCTTGTCATTTTTGTATATGAGAATGAAGATCAAAAGGTCATTGCACAACAACAATGCTACGAGTTGAAAGTAATCAATGACAATTAGTTCACGCTTAAGGTTGAATAAGACATAATTGTAGCATCATTATGGGAATACATTGAAGAATGGCTCAAGGGTGCACTGGTAGCAATAACCAGCCCATCGTGATCTTCAAGATTCAAGAAATGGTTATGTCAGTTATGGTTTTTGTGCAAGTTGCTTATTTAAGGAATCTCAACAAACGAGATCCATCCACCATTCACTATTTCCATTCTTGTGAGTATAGGTTTTTGAATTATTTCCCTTGGTTTTTATTCTTAGTCTGTAATCATCGAGCATTGTCATCCAATCTTTGCATGTGAGGCCTATTTTTTACTATCTCATTTTTGTCTTCCAGGTTTCCTTTGCTTATTATATGGTCCACGGGATCCCATCCCAGTCCAAAAGGACGGATGCATTTCAATACTTTTACGCTTAAGTATCACAAATATTATGTTGTGTTGGTTTGCACACATTATATTTGATCTTGGATAGTGATTTTGTATTTATTATTTTATCGAAACTCCATAGAGAGCTATTTTGGAGCTCATGACTTTTGTGATTTCTAAATTTTTATTAAAGTGTGAAGTCTCGAGTATGTGTCTCCTTTACATCCTTATGATATGAATGGAATAAATCATTTAAAATTCTGTGGAAATTACCATTTATGCTACTCTAAGGTTATGTGTTTTTCTTCAAATGTTTACCTTCTAATTGTTGTACTATAGAAAATGGTTATGGTGGAATGGACAAACTCTCTTGTTTTTCTTTTATTAAATTGCTACTGTAATAATTATCTTTGTTTATCCTGCTAATTGGTCCACTCTCACGCATTAATGTTTGATAAATGAAAAATATGTTATCTAGAACCATAATATAAGTTGTCATTTGAGTGAGAAAAATATGAGCACTACCTCTATAAAAATGTAAAGGGTATTTCCATTTCTATGAGAATATCCTATGAGGTTGACTCTTACCCTTAAAATAGGTTTAGATATCAATAGGGGGTTAAAAAATGCCACTTATAAGTTAAATACCAATGGAAATCATTTCCCTATAAAGCTAGATTGTTCCATGTATTTCCACAATATGGTTCACAACTCTTTTTAGGATCCATTTCTAATCATTCACTTGTCCATTGCAAAACCCTAGGAAGAGTACTCCAACTCTATGGCAAAGTCTCAAGCTGTCCATGTTTATCTGTCAAATTTATGTGGCATGGTGCTCTTGAATAAGGCCTCACCACCCCAGAGATTCAGTATTATCCTTGAAGGGACATATCTGAATACGGGTTAGTGAGCCTTAAATGTGACATGGTGACCAATCCTGCCTAGACATAAATGAAACCGCGAGCAAGATCAGAGGTGAAAATCCCATGCATTCCTCATGTAGAACACAGGAACAAAGAAATTAATGAAGGAAATCGTTGCCGCACTCTACATTCCCCCATGCGGGATGTGGAATGTGGAAAATAATCCAATATAGTGAGAAAAGTGAAAAACACCCACACTCTTCATTCCACCTATTGAATGTGGAATGAAGGAGTGAAAAAAACCTTAACAAATGAACTTTGGCACAAATGATTGTGCACACCACATTCCACATGCAGAATGTGGAATGCGGAAACATACTCAAAGACTTGTTGAAGTGGAGTTCAAGAAATGATCATTAACAATTCTTTCAATAGCTTATCGATAGATTTATATATTTAACCCAACAAGGCATTGATTGAGGGTTTAATACACCCTTGATTGAAGTTCTTTAAAACTCTATCATAGCAGTCAATTGAGCTTTTAATAAAACTTAAATTGAGCTATAATGCTTAATTGAGGGCTTAAAAACTAGAAATTATGCCCCTCTTTTTAGAAGATTGTATGTCATTGGTAGTTCCAGGGGGTGGAACCCCTTCATATATTCCATATTAGGTGGTGAATTTGATGCCAATGAATTTGCCATTGAATCCTTTATCCAATGGAAAATCTCTTTCACACTTCGATTTTCTAATTTTTAATTTATTGTATTCTAAAACTTCTACTTGATTTTTTTCCACAGTTAGGAAGACTCTTGGAGAAAATTTAGTAACATAAAAATTACACAACCAAAAAATTATAAAAAATATGTGGGATACTCGTGGATGTCTCATTTTCAAAAGGGTATTTTTGTTTTTTCAGTTTACATATAAAAGAGAAAAAAAAATTGGGAACATAAAAGTGTAGGGTAAAATCATGAATGTGGGTAACACTTTCGTGAGAATTGGGTCGTGAAAAATTGCTAATTGAAAATTTTTGACCGAAAGTTAAATCTAACAGTGCCCTCAAAATACGTGCATCGAATACGTTTCCCAAAAAATTTTGTCCGACAACACAATTTTCGGCCAAAAAATATTTCAACCCAAATAATTTTTCGACCAAAATACTTTTTATATATATCTGTGTAAGTTATTCATACTCTGGAAGGTTCGGTACTCATTGCTCATTCATAGTAAAGTTGTTTCTTTTTATACTTCTAAATCCTTCGATATTATACATTATTACCCTAGTTATGGTTTTAACTGTCGTACTAGAGTATACGCTCAGATTAATGTGTAGCCTTTGTTTCAAATTTATGTGGTTCGTTGTTCCTCATTTCTTTTCTGGTCATGGAAATTCCTCAATTTTGGAATTTAATATGTTATTGCAAAGTAAAATCTCCAAAATCACATACAATAATGTTTATGTTGAATAAAATTAATAAAGATGATAGATGGAATATGATTAAAAAAAGAGATATCTTGAAGTTGTATTGAAAAAAGATAAACTCGAATTTGTTTTATAGATAAAGGCATTGTCTAACTGTTCTACATTTTGGTTTTTTTTTGTCGAAATCCGACGACATAAAACTGCACGAAAGCATTTTTTGTTGTTTAAAATCCATTTTTGAATGTAGAAATAGATTCAACATGTTGAAAAACCATTGGGGCACTCGGATCGTAAATAAATAATCACTCAAATCTGTAGATCTAATAATTTCTCGCCGAAATTCAAGAAAATATCCCTAGAAAAAATCACAAGAAAAAAACCAAAACATAGAACATTTAAACTACAATATAAACAAATGTTAAAAACTTATAAAAAAAAATTGATGGATAGTATCATATTTCATTCTCTTTTTCTTTAAAAAAAACATAATTCATTCTAATATTAGAATATGTTTTAATATTATTAAGTTGGTATGTAAGTCATTCTAATATTAGAATATGTCTTAATATTATTAAGTTGGTATGTTTGTGAATTATTTAAAGGTTATTTAACTTGTGTAACATTTAAAGTTAATATCATTTACATAAAAATGGAACATTATTAGATTTATAAGGACTCGTTAATAGTCAACTTGTGAGACATTTGTGGGGTGTTGTACAAAGATGGCAGCCTCAAAAAGTGACGATGAAGATTTCCTAAAACATGCATGTTCTCATTGCAGTCCTTAAGAACGTGTGTCTATTTTCAATAACATGCCTGCATTATTTTAAATAGGCTCAACAAAATCCATTATGCCACATCACAAAGAAAGGAAACACAAGTTATGAAAATGCATGTGCATTTCTAAAATGTGCAAATGTTTTGCTATGTATTCAAAATATAATGATGAGTTGAATTGCTCATTTTTCCTGAATTCAATTTTTTCAAAGGCCTTAATACATTTTCAATTAGATAGAGGTGTGTTTTGTAATATGGAAAATAGTTTTCCCCCGGATGGGGTGCCACGTTGCAGAGCCGAGCCACATGAGATAACGTCAGGACGCACCATTAATACATCCACCGGTGACCATTCCCTCATCAATTAAACGAGCATGAATCCATGCAACATTATCCAGGAGATGAGCCCCTTCACGAAAGTGACCGGTACAATGCAACAGAGCACTCGGAAGCTATCCTTAATGGCCATGGCGGTCGTCGTCATCCTCCTCCTTATCACCCGCCTCGACAGCATTGAGCAGCATTCGCTTACTGCAGAGTCGAATGCGGCGTTGAATTTCGTGGAGCTGCATTTCGCAGACCCACTGGAGCTTTGGAGCAGTGCCTTCCACCCACAGGGAGCCTTGGACATCTCCAGGTTCCTCATTATGCCCAAAGCACGAGGTAAGCCATGTAGGGGTGCAGCTTGGTACACAGTCGAATCTCACCGGCAGAGGCAGAAGAAATTCGAGCAAGCGTTGGCCATGGCGTCCTTACGAAGACACAGAAAACCTCGAACGCCTCCAATGGTGTACGTGGAAGAGATCACCCTGGACGAGGCCATGCAAAGCTATCCGAAGCTCCCTCTGTTCACAGTCCTGGACAATTGGAATCCTCCCACTGATTTTGGCACCGATGACAAGATTTCTCCTTCGGGCAAACCGCTTGGCTCCAGTGCAACTCATCCGACAGGGGATTTCACCACCTGCTATGTTAAAGAAGAGACCCCATCCTTTGCAAAATGAAGAAACGACTCACTCACTGGTGCACCTATGGAGGAGGCGACCCAGCTATTCAACTGACTGGCACATCAAGACAGTGAAGCACATGCAAGTGAAGGAGAAACAGGGCCAATTCCCTCATCCTCTGTTGACGGAAATTAGCAGGACCAGCATCCTTTCACCAATTCGGGGTACCTAGCTCTAATCTTTGATATGCGGAGCCTATTGGACGATCAAATNGAATCGACCATCGACTCGACATGTTGTTCGCTGCTCATTCCAGGACTCTCCTGAAACACAATGCCCTACGTGCGCGCAAGCTTATGCATTTCCAACAGGATGGCGAAGGCACGGGGACAAGGACGAGCCGGTCAGATAAGAGGTCCAGTGATGTTCTTAGTTAGCAATCTTTTTTTGTTTATGAACCAGGCTTTCGCCCAGTTAGATCTTAGCTATGTTGTATCTAGGTTTTCAGTACACAGATTGAACTTAATGGCTAGGCGTCCTGGTTTCCTTCGGGCAGGACTGCACTCTAATAGTTTTGTTTGCTTGGAAACAAATGGCATAGGATGCCCAGCTGTCTCGGTTTCCTGTTTAGGCGGGACAGCTGTCATCGTCAACAAACTCTGTAACTCGACAATAATAATATAACAAGTTCTTCCCTTTTTACTTAAAAATATATATATATATATGGAAAACAGTTTTAGTGGCATGGTCTTTCCCTATTTCTATAGGGATTTTTTTGTGTGTCATTTATGCTATTTTTATCTAGTAAATTATTTGTTTTTCAACAATAAATAGAATAGTTTTAATAATGTTGAAATGCAACATCCAAATTTCATTAAGAAATGGACACAAACCTACCATCATCGATGACAACAATTTTCAATCCTATCTGAGATATAAACACTGAGATTGGCAATGACATTGATGAACTTAGAACCATAATTTAAGGTCTTAGGACCAAAGACCCCATGCATCTTTGCTGGCCACATTCCTTAAGAGAAAATTTTCCATTGCCCATGCCCAAGGGAACTGTTCTAACATTACTAAATATAGGCTCTATTAGTATGAATATTATCACACCAATATTAGCAAGGGGTTTGTGCAAAATTTACACATTAGAAAAATATAAATATTGCAACTTTTTATTGTCCCTAAAACCGATGAACACCTTTCCAAGACCAAGAARCATACTTTCATSGATTGGTTTAATTTTTTKCCATTCATTGACAATTGGATGAATATATGGTTCATAGTGTTTCACAAACCTCCCTGTAATAATGTGGAGGCRCCATTATACWTTTTATAAAAAAAAATATGGACCAAATCCATTTCAACTCACAATGTAAGTTGTTTTGACATTGGTGGTGGGTTTGCATAGGGTCAAGAAAATGCATGTCATGACCCAAACATTGGGGCATACTRTCCTAGTTCTCTTCATCCATGCTCGAGTTGTTGTTATGGGGTGATGGAGGTTATTATCCAAGAGAGTTTCATRGATRAGGTAACTAAAAAATAATTTCTTCCTTTGTACACACACACACACACACACAATTTTACAAATATCCTAGATAAAATTATTTCAATTTTTTTCGTAATTAATTCATTATTTAACATCTTTGGTCACTACGATTTGATACTACCGAATCCCAGTGGTATGATTTATTTTCTCACATCACTAATGTAATGGTCACATTGTCTTGTTTGATTGACATACCTCACGTATAGGCATTGTGGTGAGTTAACTTAGTTTGATTATACTATTGTAGTCATGTTATGGTGTTTTCTGTCACTTTATATTAATCTAATCAGTTCAATATAATGTACCCAACCATCTAATTAAGCTAACATCAATATGTTTACGTGGAATCGATAGGCAAATAAAATTGAGTAGTAGAATATACAATGCCCACAACAAATTAATTTAATACCCAGGAGTATGATCAATGATATTAGCATATAAAATATACTTTTTGCTCACACATTGAATAATAACAGTCAATACTTGGAAATTATAATAATATACATAACCATCACTTCCACAAAAGGTAATGACATTTCCTTCATGATTTAGCCCTGCCTCTTTTCAGGTACCCATAAGGCCATTTACAACAAATTGACATGGTTGGTAATTAAATTACATAATAGATGCATGAGTATACCCTCTCCATTACAATATATGCCTGTAACAACCTCTAATTTGTAGTGAAATATTTATACTAGAAAACCAAGAATGCCCTCCTGAGCCAATTTAGATAACATCCAACCTTTTATCTTCATGAATACAAGCACACACTTCTCATATAAAATAGCAACAACATCAAACTTCAAAACATCAATAATAAAATCTATAATACTTCTTTGTTTGGAAATTGTCCATCATTGATTGGTTGTAGAAGAGAGGCATTCCACCCAACCATAGGATATATGTTGCACTAGTTCTCTCTGCAACAAAGGAAACCCTTGAGTTAAGGCTATGAATACATAAGAGGCACACTCTTCCTATCGCTAGCTCTAATTTCTCTTCTCTCAATCTGATTCCCAAATTCACAGTCACTTACAACAATTCCCAATTCACAACCCTCTTCCCCATTAGTATGCATAACCCAAGGAATGGGATCCCTTGCTTTGCTCAGCAATCCCTCAGGCTATCCCACTATTTTTGGGGGTTCCAACACACATTGGTTAAGAAATCTCACTACTGGGATTCTAGGGAATTATCAACTGTAGCGAAATTTGCTCAATTACAACCAATATAATTCCATACAACCACAATTATCTATTATTTTGTGGTTGTATCTTTCATGGTTCGATTCAGTGTACACATAGTAGTTCACTCAGGGGAAATTTCCCCAATTTCCAAAGAAAGGATAGTTCACAAGGTGAATTCCCAATTTTTTGGTAAGTTCCTCTTTGATAATTGGATGACAATCTACATTCAATCTACCCGCTCAAATCTTCAAAATTGAATAATCCCAATAACAACATTTTGTTTTTAGGAAAAAGGTAAAACTTTAATTGTATGGCATGAAAGGGCCATGTATCACCTTCATGCATTGATTCCCTGAAGGCTTAATTAAACCATAATTAGCCAATAATCAAGGACATAATTAAGTTTTACTAAACTTTGGATTAATTCTCTTATTGAGGTTCTTTCCTTAGCCTACTAAGTCCCCTTGTCTTTCCTTTCTTATGGAGTCATATCAACCCCATTTTTTGTCCTCCTTTGTAGCTAATGATGTACTTTTATTAACATTCAATGTTCAATTACAATTACATTTGCTAGCTTATAGCCATCCATCATGTATATACACAACACTGAACCAACAATCAAAACTAGGGTATTACATTTGACAAATGTTTCTATAATCATTGATGTAAGACATCAATTTACTATCTCCACCAAGGGATGAGAAACTCTATGTTGCGTTTGAGGCAATGGTGACACCATTAGGCATTCCAATTTTTATTAGCTTGCCTCACAATGAGGTATTGTGTTGAGTTAATCTTGGCATAATGTGAAATGTATTTTATTTTTCTAGTTGTTTTGTGTTGTTTTGTACTATTCTAACTTATTAGACATGAGGTCCAAAGATCCATGCTTCCTTTGGCACATGGGTGAATCCATGAAAGGTGTATTCCACTTTTAGTGAAATGTGGTGATGAAAATTTGATATTTTACATAATTTTTTAAATTGAATCCCTCAAAACTCTTATATGTCCTATGAATCTTGATGTAAAAGTAAAAAATTATATTTATAAAGAATATTAATTTCCTTTAATATGTCAAATTTGCATTTAATTATATGTTTCTGCTCTAACAAATGACTTTTGTTCCTAACAATTAATTAAGTTTTAATATATAATTTAAAAATATATATATAAGCACAATCTACATAGAATCTACATAAAATGTAATGTATCCTATTTTTTAAATGTTTTTTAGAAAAATTATATATTTTGTTATTTTTTGAAGAAGAAAAAATAATATTTGAATAGCATGTTATTTTGACACTTTTCTTTTATAAATAAAAATTTAATATTTAAATTTTTTTTTCTTAAAATATATATATATATATATATATATATATAATTATTTTTAATATTTTTTATAATTTTATTTTCCAATATGATAAATATAATTTTCATAAAAATTCAATATTTAAAATTTTTTTCTTAAAATATATATATATATATATATATATATATATATATATATATATATTTAATATTTTTTATAATTTTATTTTCCAATATGATAAATATAATTTTCTAATTTTCAATGGATAATCATGGTTAAAATCACACATTCAAAATTTTATATCAATCCATACTATTTTCCACTGCAATTTCATCCTTCACAAAACCTAAACAGTAAAAAGTTATCATAATCCCTACTGAATTCAATTCCCATATTCAGAAATGCAATTCCATGGCTACTAATGGGTGAAAAGTTATCATAATCCTTATTGAATTCAATTCACTTTCACAAATCCTTCATCAATTCAATGGCTACCAATTGGTCCATGTTTGTAAAGCTTGTCACAATATAGAATATATAGAAGGAAACCAGCCATGTCTGCCATCAGAAACTCACCAATTCCACGGCTACCAATCGGTCAAAGTTTGTAAAAGTTGCTACAACATAGAATATACAGAAAGAAAGAAGGAATCCAGCCATGCCAGCTATCAGAGAGAGACTCAGCTATTTTAAATTGTGGGAGAAATGTTTTTTGGGATGGCAAATAATTGGCTTTGGCTTGGCTTTAGGGGTATAAACGGACTGATAAGTGTTGTGTAAATGAAAAAAAAATGTTAAAAAGATCTTAAGTTCGATTTTCATCTCAATTTCAATTTACTAGCTAATAAAAAATTGGCTCTGACCTAAATTACCAATCATTCAAAGCTCAAAGTTATGATTCAAAGCTCAGAGAAATTAATGACCAATCACCTCTTATGATTCAAAGCTCAAAGTTATGATTCAAAGCTCAGAGAAATTAATGAAGAACATAAAAAATAAATTAAATATATTGATAGATTAATTCTACATTTAAATATATCTAAACATAAATCATATTTAAATTTAAACCAATTGTGCGTTCGGGCTATTCGACGAACCTACAGTGAGCTTCACTGTTTGTCCATCGAATAGACCGAATACACAATCGAGTTATGTACAGGGAAGAATATACTAACCAGTTAAACTGAAATGGCTACACACGCCACCTCTCTGAAATGTGCTGCACATTTCATTACGTTATATTCCCAGATATATACACTGCCTCTGTACTGTAGAATAAGACTAAATTCCATAGCTAATTCCTCCGAAACCCTTCTCAGTTCCTCTCCGTCAACCGCGTTGTTCGAAACCCCGTCGGCTGAGTTATCCGCCATTGTCAAAGCTCTTTCAGGGGGCTTAGAGCTTGAACTTCTTTGGGAAAATATATCTGATGATAAAAGGGTTCTCAGAAGTAAGCTCTTTGATTCCCGCCATTGACTCTGGATCCACGAAACCGTTGGAAACACAGTCAATATATTTGCTCCAGTTGGAAACATTTTTTTTCTCTCTCCTAAAAAAACGGGTATGTTTGCTCCAGTGAACCCAAAAAATATAGACGGCAGGAGGTGGGGCCCGCCATTCCGCGTGATAAAAAACTAAAAATCATATAGACGGCAGGAGGTGGGGCCCGCCATTCCGCGTGATAAAAAAGATAAAAAAACTAAAAGGATATAGACGGCAGGAGGTGGGGCCCGCCATTCCGTGTGGTAAAAAAACTAAAAGGATATA
>JASDQU010739449.1:24714-40988 GCA_032191745.1 Picea mariana | reverse complement strand
AGAGATATAATAAAGAAATGTATAGAGATAACTCGGATATCCAATAATATAATAGAAATGTATCAGAGATACAGTAATACACAATTTCCTATTAATGAATGAAAATGTACAAAGATTGTAAAAATGCAGAGTGAAAGATTCGCTAGAATGGTGGCATCTTATCTATGAGAAGGATGTGTCTGCTACTCACATTTACAAGAAGATGATTTTACAATGAGGCTCCAAAGACATTTTTATCATAAAGAAAATCCAAAACCCTAACCTAGGAATATGAAAAGCCAACAGCTTTGTGGACCCCTTTTTGGGTAGTTTGGTGTATTAACTTTGACATACGATCTCTGTTTGGGGCGCACAATATCTCGTTGGAAAGATATCGTCGAGGAGATTCATTTTGGGGGCTCAATCAGAGCCTTCGACTATCATTGAGAAGTTCTATCCTGAAAAACCTTCATTTAGGCCCTCAAAATGGCCCCGAAAATTAAAAGCTGCTAAAAATAGTAAATTGCCAAAATTGCCAGACAATTGTTTTGCACTAGATGGAAAATGTGGGTGACCACCGATATTCACCTTGATCAATAATTACACAACTTGATAAAAGCACTTGTTTCTTATCCATATCTTTTATAACTATAAAGTTCAATTCTTCAATTCTTCAATTCTTGATTTTGTTTATTATAGAGGAACCTTATCCATTAATAAAATCTCCATGCTAGGTTGTTATATATTCTTCTAACAAGTGATAACACACATAACTTCTTGTATTCTCCCTAGAGAAATCCTCTAGGAGAAATCAACATATCAACCATACTACCCCATTAAGATATATATAAATCCTATTACATAACCCATAGAGGGTTCTCTATGAGCATCTCATATAATCATAGTGTACAAATTGACACCCTCTTAAAGTTATAACACAGTTGTAAAGAATACACCACTCCACAATAAAATGCATTAACTCAATCGTATACCTAATTCATCTCGAAGTGAGAGTAAACCCAACGTTTTACTAGGGTGACAACTTAGTTTGTCCAACTTGGCGAGTGTACAACAAGCCATGTTAGAATGCCAATCTCGATACGATACAGATATCTACCAGTACAGTCCACATTTAATTGTTAATGTAATTTCAAGCTTCCTATAGGTTCTAGGGTTTCGAGGGAAACCTTTAAACTTTTTATGTAAAAGTTAAAATAATTATTTTTACATATTTTCTCTTGGAAAAATAATTTGTAAAGTAAACGTGTACATATTCTCTGGTTAGACACCAGACTTGATTATTTACTCTGCTCTTTTCAGATTGTTAAGTGTTAGTCTTACTTGTTGTCTATTGTTTCTACAATCATTATTTATTCCACTTGTTTGATACAAAAGCTATTCTCTTTACACATAGCCATTATATAATAGTATCCAATATATATTCTAGACACAAATAATTTTCTTTCTTTATCTGTATAGAGAAATACAATCTCTTTATTCTTCTTGTCAGCATTATAAACCAGACATTCCCTTACAAAACTTATTCATATAAAACTCTATTTTCTGGTCTATTGTTCTATATTAGAAATAAATATATATTATGAATGCACATTTCCTCTTTGTGATATTTATTAGATTCTTGTAATATTATCTTTGTTTGCTATGACCTCTAATGCAATAAAACTACTAGTAAACAATGTTCAGATATAAGAAAACATTTATAGCATCTCGTCCTATAATAAAAATCTTTAATGAAAGAATACATAGATTTATATATTTATTTATTTAAATCTTTAACCAGTTCTACATTGACTAATAAATATTTTCTTCTACTACTACTTATATATATATATCTTTTGAAATTAGCTCTATAATATACAATAAATGCTTCCTAACTTTTATATCTTTTTTTTACTACTAATAAGAATAAGTAAGAATATGAAACTAGTTTTGCAATATATGATAGATGTTTTCTATATTTGCTATCTTTTTTTTTTACTGTAGATAAGAATAAACAAGAATAACATATATGAATCTAACTTAAATTGGGGACTAACGAATTCAGTTCCTCCCAACCATAGATCAGAACAACCAAACTACTTGTTCCTGTCACCCCCGAGCCTAATAAATTAATCTACAGGGACTGAAAATTTCAATAACCTTTTTGCACATAAATCAGAACTTAACACTTTCTCATAACCATCAAGTTCAAATCCTACTCACAAGTACTCAACAACATCTTGCCTCCTCTATACTTTGGTTTTTTTCTCCTCTTGTGTTACCAAGAAGAATAATAGCTTTCCTAGGTCTTTTCTTTCAAGTTATCCTCATCCCTTACCCTGGGGAATCTTCTTGGGCTAAATTTATGCTAGCTTATTCCTCCACCTCCCACATCTTTCGGAGTAGTTACACTTGTCCTCATGGGCACTATTTACCTAGGTGTTTTTTTATCCCTTTTCACTCTCCCATGGAATAATGGATTATTCTCTTGTAACTGATTCTCTAATCAGTTAGTCTCAAGTTAAATAAAATAAATTAAAAATATTTTTTACAAAAATATTTCTCATCATCAATGTCCTTGATGATACACTTTTGACTTAAGTCTTTCTCTCAATAATTTCCAAAACATAAATAATTAAAATTAAAATATCCAAATGTTTTCTTAAATGGATGGATATTACTATCATGTACCTACTTTGAGTGCCAATTTGTTGTCTATACCCTAACTAACTTAGACTAGTAAGAATATATTTGGCCAAACCAATTTGTTGTGAAAGATATGTACATTAGCTTTGTTGTTGTCGCTGAAGTTTTCCTTGATTTTTAGGATAGAGTATATAGTTCTATGACTTTCTCAAGAAATATCTAGGACTTACTACACCCATAGAGGACACCAATGACCAGAGAAAATTTTGACATGAACAACTCAAACATCTAAATTTCCGAAGCTTGAAACTGATGGCGAAACACAATACGATAATTGGACTACTTAAGGTTGTTTCCCCGAATGGAGTATGTGAAGGATGTATTCTTGGAAAGGATCACCAAGCTTCCTTTGAAATGGAAAAATCTTGGAGTGCAAGTACTCAACACGAGCTTTTCCATAATGATCTATGTTCCCTTGAAAAACCATCACTAGCTAGTGCAAGGTATGTATCAACCTTCATTGTTGACTTTTATAGGCACACTTGAGTATATTTATTGTAGAATAAGAGTTACATCTTAGAAAATTTCAAGGAATTTAGGGAATTAACTAAAATAAATAAGGTTGACCTTTGAAATGTTTAAGATCAAACAATGGACGAGAATATGTAGTCAAGGAATTTGAAAGCTACTTGTTGTAGAATGGTATCTCTTATTAGAGATCTCTACTTACACACCTCGACAAAATGGTGTTGTTAACAGAAGGAATCAAACTTTGGTAGAAATGACACATTTTTTGCTTCAGGCCAAAGGTTTGTCAACTAAGTTTTGGGCAAAATTTGTCTATTGCTCAAACTATTTGTTAAATATGATTCCAACTAAAGTTGTATGGGATGTGAATCAAGTAGAGAAATGGAGTGGAAGTAAGTCCATAGTTTATCTCCCACAAAAAAATTGACCACAAGCTTTGGGACCCATGTTCAGTCTAGAAATGATGATCTTGGTACATGAAATCATTCAACAAAGGGAGTCTGTCTTCCCAGATGGGTCATAAAGACAATTGAAGTTGGAAGAATTGGTGTAGGAGACATACATGACTCAAGAAAACTAAAAGTCGGAAACAATATGGTAGTGTTTCTCTAATGGCACATGTGCTAGAGGCACGTGATCTAGAGGCATATGCATATGGTCGACTAGAATGGGAGAATGCTATGATTGATGAGTATTATTCCTTAGTGAATAATGACACATGGTATTTAGTTCCTCATCCACAAGGAAGAAATGTAGTGAAGTGTTGATGAGTCTACAAGACCAAATTCACATCTGAAAGCACTATTGAAAGACATAATGTTCATTTGGTAGCTAAGTGATTTTCTTCATAAGTAAGCATTGACTACACTTAGACCTTTGCCCTAATTGCAAAGATGAACTATGTTCAATGGATTCTTTCACTTGTTTCTTACTTTATATGGAAGGTACATCAGATGGAGGGTACATATGATGGAAGGTACTTCAGATCATATTATTTATGAATTACATGTCAATGGTGAAACAATAATTATTGCATTATATGTGGATGACCTAGCACTTTATGGAAGCAATGATAATTTAATTTTGGATTTGAAGAAACAATGACAGACCTTGGTTTGTTGCATTTCTTTTTTTGCATCCAAGTATTACAAATTGATGATGGCATATTTATTTCTCAACCTAAACATTTTTTGAATATTTTATAGAAGTTCAGAATGGAAGGGTGTAAACCATATGCTACACCTTATTAGTCGAGAGTCGAGCTAACCAAGGAGTGTGATTCTCTGAAAGTCGACGCTACACTCATAGTTGATCTAATATTTCCCTTGTTGTTAGTGTGGTTCCTTTATTTATGCAATATCCACAAGAAATCCAACTTAAAGTCACAAAGAAAATTGTTTGTTATATCAAGGGAATTTACTAGCTTGGTGTAAAGTATTACAGTGACAAAGTGAACTAGTTAGTCAATGACACTGACTTGGATTGGGATAGAATGGAGAGATGGAAATAAATTTACATCTAGCAATGATTTTTGTTTTGGTTCTAGACTCATTGTTTGGTCTGTAAAAATAAGAAGGTGGTCTCTATATTGACCACATAAGAATAATATCATGTTGCAATATAGGCTGGCATAGAGGCAATATGCACTCCATATCTCATGGTTGAACTTGGTTTTGTAATAGAGATATTGACTGTGGTATATTGTGACAATCAAAGTGTGATACAAGATCCTAATGTACATAGCAGGATGAAGCATGTGAAGCTTCATGATCATTACTTGAGACAATTAGTACAAGAAAATGTTGTGAATATTGTTTATTGCAAGAAAGATGATCAAGTTGTTGATATCTTTACGAATCCTATATTCAAAGCTAAGTTTGTGAAAATTTAAGCTATGGTTGGGCATTAGACAAATGCAATTATGGGGAGGTGTACAAAATTAATTTGATCTCTTAATCTCTAAAGTATTGTGTTGATGAATAGGTGTTGTAACAATAGACTATGTAGGTTCTTCACGCCTCTATATTTTATGGAGAAAATCATTCGACAGTTGATAGTCAACTAGAAGATTCTACTTAGTGGTCAATTGAGTGGTTGACTAAAGGATCATTTGGATGGTCAACTATTCATTCGACTAGTCAAACAATTAGAACAAACTAGTCAACCGGTACACAAAACAAGGAATAAATCAAAGAGATTGTTATGAACCCTCACCAATCTATGTGGACCACATTTCCCCCACTTCAATGGAGTTGCTTATATCTAGGTGCTATACAAATACGGCCTTATGGGTCAATCTAAGAACAAATTGTGTAGTGTATTGTGTCTAGAAATATTTTGGCTTCTTACACTGGTATGTATGTTGAGTTATGCTCAATTGTACTTAAGTGTTGTAATCGTGTCTTCAGACACCACCTCTCTCTTAGAATGCTAGTTCTATGATCTACTTAATCCTCTAATTCTCCAATATAACTAAATCTTCTTTCAAATTCTCTTAAATGACAAAATAATTAAATATTATAAATTATTCAAAAAAAAACTAAATGATTAAAAAAAAAATGATAATTCAATTCAAGTGGCCTTGGCAATATTGATCGTTTATATTAATCTTTGAAAAAGATACAACTTGCATATAAAATATAGATCTTACACTTAAAAATGTTTAGTAATTCATAAAAGTGCTTAAAGTTATAAAACAATTTAAATTTTTTCAAGATGATGGTTGTAAATTGTTTCTAAATTTTCATATCCAACATTGCAAAATGAATTAAAAATGATTTAGTATTGTATTAACTTTTTGAAATTCATCAAATTTGGTGATAATTAATAATGCCCGATATATTTATTAAACATATTTATGACATGGCCACTAATTATAATTTTATTCTCTACTTGCACCAAAATTATCCCCAATTGAATCAAAAAATCTGCAATTTCCTTCTTTTTTTGTTTTATACACCCTAAGCCAATCTACCTATGTCATTGTTTTAGGTCTTTGGGTTCTCTATAATTTACCATTGAAAGAACATGCCACTCTTCTATAATGGTTCTCTTATGGTAGGAATACCCTAGAGCAATTGTACAATGTCTTTCCTAGGTTGTTGGATACCTAGCCTTTGTAGAATGTTCACAATATTTACATCCATGCTACCGTTTTGTTAAAAAATCTGCAATGTTACTATATTGGAACAAATTAATGTCAAACAAGAAAGCTACACCAAATTAATTATGTGAAATAATGTAATGGAAATAAACAAGTCAATCAACATGCTTACCACAGAAAATAATTAGTCCTAAATAATCATGCATGGAGTACACAAATTCAATACAATGTAAAATTCCTCTTCATTAGGGATGGGGCTAGATACATCATATACTTGTATTCCTTCCCATAATTTATTAAATTCATTGATCAATGGTTAGAGGTGGACATTCATTCTCTTCACTTGTATTCTACCAAGAATTATAAGAGTGAACATAAGATGTTCATTATTCATGGAAAACCATGGAAGCACTATTGTTATTGATCACTACCATTGGCCAAATAGATTAATTGTGTTTTGTACTTTATATAATTTAAATACATCCATGGATTACCAATATAAGGCTTTATGTTTCATCCTTGAATTTATCATACCACGTATCCTCTATATGATTCATGGTTATTGAATCCGCTCGGATCCACACAACTTTTGGCTCATTTATGTGTGAAGCATGCCACCCTTGCAACACAACCAATTATTTACAATGAGAGATCCTTTGAATCCTTGATATTATGGGCATGTGCCTCAATATCTTATAAGGAGGACCATTTTACTATTTAATTTTTATCTTTGATACATGTCATGCCCACAATTTGGACATATGAATTTGTATATGTAATGTCCTTTGTAAAGAATACAATCATTCACACAATCATCATATGATACACACTCAACACCCAACCTTTTTAGTAGTTGATTTACCTCTTTGAAGATGCTAGGGAGAACGTTATTATCAAGGGGAGGTGCCTTTTCTTTGAATAACTTGAGATTAACAAGAAGTAGAAATGTACATTGTTATTAATAATGCATTAAATCTCTTATGGTTGTTGATTGTGTGACAAGATTTGTTAAAATATAAGGGGTTTAATGGTTGGTTACCTCAATAATGTTGATAGAACATATGTTTGACATATTGTACATTACTTTCAAGTTGCGTAGTAACACAATTGTCCCTAATTGGGTAGACCTTCACCCATGTCCAAGAGAGGGGTGTTGGAAGTAAATTTAAGGGATTTTAAGAAGGTATAAACAATATGAGCATCACCTAAGAGCTCATTTTTCTAGAATGCATTTAACGACATTCCCTCCAAGGCATGGGTATCTCATAAGTAATTATCCATACCAACTAAATTGTATCATTCTTTTGTCCCCAACATTTGAAGAACTAGTGCTACTATGGATGTTTTGAATTGGTGATTCAAGACATAGTGGGAATTGAATAGGTGGTTAATCCAACCATGCTTCATATGATTCCTCTCTAAAACATGATTATTTAGAATCCTTCTCTTGAGTTGGCATCATAATGGGGTGCAATGATAGATGATAAATAAATTATTCATCGTTTGAATCTTTCTTGTAAAAATATTGAGCATTAAATAAATGATACTAGTAAACACAACACATTTAGTATGTTCACACATTATACTAAAGATTTACTAAAATCATGAAATTTTTTTCCAATAAACATTCAAACAACTACTTTAGAAAACAAATGTCAAGTCAAGATAAACATTTACATTAATTCGATTGAAAATAAAAAAATACAATTATTCACTGATATTTTTCTTATGCCCCAAGGGGATGTCTAAAGGTAGTCCTAATATAGGTTTCCTTTAGAGGGGAGACTTGTGTAAGAGATATTTACCAAGTAAAAGATCAAAGTGGATTAATTTTTTGAAGAGAATACTTTGTAAGGGTCGTCTTGGTCACATATAAATATATGGAGGGAAATTTTAGATACATAAATTCATTCTCTTCATCTCAACAATTTTTACTTGATTTATTCACAAATTCCTTGCAATTTTGATTAATTCCTATGCACATTTATAATTAATTTCAACAAAATAAAAGTTTTTCACACTCCTTCAATGTTGAAATCCCTAGATTTATTGTTGCTTCCCTCTAGTCATTTACAAATAGTAGCCACAAGTGTATAATTTCTTCACCCTTTCATAATAATAATATATATATATTTTTTTTTTGGGTGGGGTGGGGCTGGGGCTTGAGGTATTTTTTGAATAGGGGTTGTGTTTCCCTCGTTTTTATTTTTATGTAAATAATTTCTTAATTATGTAGGGGGATCTCAATGCCTTAAATTCTAAAACTTGTCCATGTCCATGTTAATTTTTTAAAAATGTTTTTGCGTTGTGCGATGTGCATGCTATAGAGGTCTCTTCACTTATCATGTTACATCTAGCCATAAAGATCACAACTCTTGTTGTAGAACCTATGATATAGGTTAAGTATTCACACTCACTTGATTTCTAGTTGAGTGAATGAATTCTTTTATTTTAATGCATCCGCTAAATCATTTATGAGCAATTTTTGGCATGTTATTGTTTTTTTATATCTCAATTTTTTCTATATAACAAAGAAGTTGGTTTGAGACAATTGAAGAAAATACTCAATAAAAAGAATCAAATGCAAGATGTTCAAGGGTAAGATCTCTCTAACTATGGATTGTGTTCATAGTTATGGATCCATTCATTTGGGACCCAAAATACTGTAGAAAAATTGCCAAGTCAAAATAACATTGTTTAGGGCCTCAAAATAGCCCCAGAAGTTTGGGACCCGAAAAAATGTAGAAAAACTGCCAAGATGGACACTATAATTTGAGCCAGTGGAATAGGTGGGTGGCCATCGATTTCCACCTATATATGTCCTCCCCCCTTAGGAAACAATGGTCTCCATTGCGTCAAGTCCCTCCATCAGATGGGGAAACTTCTATTGAATTTGAATGTTGGTGAGCCACTTGCCCTAATGAAGAAACTTCACTGCTTTGATGACTCGATAGAGTTGGATGTTTTGTTGGTGGGTGCCCTTTGTCTTGGTTTCCATGATATGATCAATTTTATCCTATTCAATGCAGTCAGGATTGAGTTATGTAGGGGCCAAGTGCTCCACTATGTCTGAAGTGTCCAGTAGAGGTGGAAAATATGGTCGAAGTAATTCCACATTAAATACCAGGTGCAAGCCAAGGAAAGGAGGAATACTTAATTCTAAATCATTCTCACCCATAGCCTTAGTGATGGTGTAATTCTTGTATCAGAGTGGGCGTAGCTTTCGATGGGTTCCTATGAGGCGCTCTTTTTGCAAATGAAACCATACCTTATCTACCGCCTGAAACTTGTGTGGTACCCGATGTTGATCGTGGCGCTACTTGTACTTGGCATTGGATTTATGAAAAATATCATGAACTTGTTGTTGTATGTGATGGATTCACTCAACACATTTGGTTTCTTGATTAGCCTTAGTCTGAGCATGGGAGTACTCTTCCTGTGAAGCTATAATAGGAAGATCTACGTCAATGGGGGCCAATAGTTGGAACCCCAAGCGCACCTGAAAAGGGTTGTGTCCAATAGAGATGTGGAGGGATGTATTGTAGCTATGTTGAACATAAGGAAGGCTTTCATCCCATGTGCATGTATGTTTGGAATTATACATCCTCGGGATATGGACAATCATCATGTTGACTACCTCTATTTTTCCATCAGTCTGTGGGTGGAAGTTAGTCGATTTGGTCAGCTTGGTGTCCACCATCAACCATAGGATGGACCAAAAAGTGATCAGGAACCTAATATATCGATCTAAGACAATGATTCATGGGAGCCTAAAAGGAACCCAAACATGTTCAAATAAGAGCTTTATGGTGGCCTCGGCTATGATGCTCTTCTTGTAGGGTGCCAAAATTGCCATATTAGAGAATCAATCAATGACCATGAAGACATAGTCATTCCCATGATTGTTTGAAGGTATACCAGACATGTAATCCATGGAGATGGACTCCCAAGGACTATATGGAGTAGGACGATGTGTGTATATCCCATATTTCTTTATGGTGGGTTTGGAAATGGCGTAGGAAGTGCAGGATTTCATGTACTTGGGGACATCTTGTCGAAGATTCAACAAATAAAAATGATTTTTCAATACTACCACTATTTTTTCTACACCAAAATGTCATGATGTCTGGCTGTAATGAGATTCCCAAATCAACTTTGCATGCTTGCTTGAAGGAACACATATATGGTTGAGATGGCCTGGAAATCCATACTGGAGATGAAAGTTTGGAACTGTTTTTCCTAGGCAGCAGTAAAGTCAGAGTCATTATTGCATAATTGTGGCCACCCAGATGTCTCATGCCGAGAGAAGTTAAGAAATTTGGTAAGTGCCACAATCGAGGGTCGACTGAGGAAATTTATGACATGGTTGGTGCTTCCCTTCTTATACTTGATGTTCAAGTGGAATTGTTGTAGGTACATGGGCCACTTTTGATGGTGATCATTCTATAAATTTCCTTGTGTCTACATGAATTGCAGAGGCCTGTGATTAGTGTGGATGATCGTTTCCTTCGCTACAATGTAATGCTTCCACTATCGACATTCCTGCACAATGGAGCACATATCTTCATCATAGGTGGGGTATTTGCAAACAAAATTAGAGAGTGTTTCACTGTGATAGGCTACTGGATGCCCATTCTGAGTGAGGACTACATCGATAGCATAATTTGAAGCATCTGTCTCAATCTCAAATGGATGTTGAAGGTCTGGTAGAATAAGGACTGGTGTTGAGTAGAGGCGTAATTTCAAATCCTCGAATGCTTTCTATTAGCATGAAACCCACACAAAATTTCCCTTTTCTCCACCCTTGGTCACCTGACTTAGGGCCCAAGTGATATGAGAGAATCCAAACACAAACTGACAGTAGAAGTTGGCGAGGCCCAAGAATATATGAAGCTCAGTCATTGTCTTCGAGGCTGGCTAATTGTGAATGACCTAGATCTTGGTTGGATCCACATGCACACCCTGCTCATCCACGATGTATCGAAATATTGTATTCTTTTCATGACAAAGGAACAATTCTCTAAATTGGCATATAACTTGTGTTGTCGCAGGATTCCCAAGACCTTTTGAATATGCTTCAAGTGTTCCTCCCAAGTTTTGTTGAAGATGAGGATGTCATCAAGATATATGATCGCAAAGGATTTTGTGAATGACCGCAATATGTCATCCATCATCCGCATGAATGTGGTCGAGGCATTAGTCAAGCTGAAAGGAATGACCAACCACTCGAAGAGACCTTCTTTATACTTGAAGGTTGTCTTCCATACATCAGTTTGCTCAACCAACACTTGGTGGTAGCCTAACTATAGATCAATATTACTGAAAAACTTAGCTCCCTTGAGCTAATCCAGAAGATCATCAATCCAGGGGATTGGCTACCGGTTCTTGATTATGATCTTTTTCAGGAATCTTTAATCAATGCAAAGTCACCATGTCCTGTACTTCTTTTGTACCAGAAAAATTGGGTTCCCGCAAGGTGAGGAGCTTGGTCTGATGTGGCCCTTCAGAATTAGCTCTTGGATCTAGCATTTGATTTCTTCATTCTCCATAAAAGAACACCTGTATACAAGGCCATTAGGCAAAGGAGAATTGGGTGTCAAATAAATTGAGTGCTTTACCTGAAAGTGCACAAGTGCCCCAATAGGAGAGGAAAATATGTCTTTGTTCTCTTCTACTACCTTGACCACCTGTTGCTGCTATGTAGAGAGACCCCACACAGAGGTTTTGGAGGTTACACTGACCTTCCATTCACCTTCTGACTGAACCATAAATAGGAAAAATATCTCGGTCTAAGAGACCACCTTCCTGCAATTCTTCACGAAGATCAAAGAGACCGTAGTATTTGGGACTACCTCTAGTACCCTGTAGACTTAATCTCCCAAAGTAATAATGACACTATGGGGCCTAGATTCATAAACAACATGATGCTTCCACATATATGGTTTTCCTAACAAACATCACAAACTTCAATGGGGGAAACATCACACAATACCTCATCTTTGAAGGGCTTGATGTTGTAATGTAGGCGACATTGTTGGCTAACGCAGATGTCCCATCCCTAGCTGAGCCAACCGATAGTGTATGGTTGAGGATGTGGTTTCATTGTCAAGTTCAAACTCTTGATGACCTATGTTGATATTAGATTATTCTGGATATTGCTATCAACAATGAAATGGAGTGGGGTCCCCTTTACCCACATCTGTGAGTGGAAGAGGCACTCCCCTTCTTCAGGCTCTTCTAGTTCCTCTGGCTGGAATTTTGTGGTAGAGATGGTGACAATGTGTTCAACGTTAATGATTTGTTTTCCCTTTTTCAATTCTGAATAAGATTATGGGCCAGCATCCGACCCTAAGGATTTTGTCTCATCCAACAATGATTGTTTGGAGCGATAATCATCAATATTGTATCAAGGGATTTTTTGGAACTTGCACCACTTTCCAGTGTCCTTCGACTTCCCATTACCCTTTTTTGTTGGTGGCTTGGATTGGTTGTTCTGGGACTGGTCATCCTTGATCTATCCTTTTCCCTAAGAGTTAGGAACACCCTTACCATACTTTGTTTATTGTGGATTTGTAGATCCAAACTCCCTCTTGTTCTGCTTCTTGAATTTATGTTGTATTTTGACGACATATCGATAAGAGACTCCCAATGACAAGATGTCCAGAAAATACATTTCAATTTGGATGTACCTGTGTAGAGCCCCATGGTAATTTAGAACCAAATGGTGCTCAGAGTATTTGATACTCAGCTTGGTATGCAAGGTATGGAAGGTATTTCTGAACTCCGACATTGTTTGGCCCCATTCTTGATGCAGTGTGGTCCATCTCATGTACTAGTCATCATAGTTTCCAACAAGGTAATATTGTTCCATGAGGGAATAAAAAAATCTGCCCAAGTGGTCTTGGCCCAAAAATTGCAGACTCATCCTTGGCATATGCTCACAGTAAGTCTCCCACCAATATCTGACATGGGGAAGCGCCTTAAAGAGTGTAAAGGTGATTTTTTCACTGTTGGAAAAATTTTGGACAGAGAAATAACCCTCTAGTAGAATTAACCATTTTTCCAAAGAATCAACATCTATCTAGCCTTCAAACAAAGAAATATCAAAGTTAACTTGTACCTTAAAGGGATTTTCACCTCCGAAGTGACTACTGGTTGAAGGTTCCTCCATTGTTGTTGGAAACCGTCGAAGGATCTGGGTGAAATTATCCATCATCGTGTTCCTCTGTCGCACGAGGGATTCCTCGAGAAAAAGTTTGATAGGATCTCCTACTTAGTCGTCCCTCTTTTCTTCTGCCATGGGAGGTTTCCTGGGAGGGCGAGAGCTTGGGATGGATGAGAGAAGTTGTTCTCAAGAGAAAAAATATCAAGACCCAACTCCCTATACCCTAACCTCATCGGGGACATGCACTAAGAATGACATGGAGAAAACTACTCCGATACCACTGATTCGTATTATTTTGAGAACGACATGAAGGAAAAAATATAACAAAGATATAACAAGGAGATACACATAGATATTGCAAGGAATAAAGTAAAAAATAAAACTATGGTTCTATTAATGATTGTCTGGAATACAAAAGACTGTAAAATGCAAAGCACACAAGCTAGCTAGAATGGTGGTATCTTATCTATGAAGAGAGATCTATTGGTTACTCTCATTCACAATAAGTTGATTACAATGAGGCTCCAAAGGAATTTTTAACATAAAAGATAAATGATAAAACCCTAAAAATCCAAAACCCTAACCCCAAAAGATGAAATGCAAAAAGGTTTGTGGGCCTCGATGGGCATAGTTTATACATCAACTTCCCGAGGGCGCAAATTTTGCATACGATATTTGTTTGGGGTGCTCGATACCCCGCCAGAAAGGTCTATCTGAGGAGTACACATTCAAAAAAACCCAATACATTTATGTATTTGGCGTTGCCAATTAAAAAAAATGTTGTTAGGGTCTCAAAATGGCCCAAGAAGTTTGGGACTTGAAAAACTATAGAAAAACTACGAAGATGGAAACTGTAATTTGAGCCAGTGGAATAGGTGGGTGGCCACCGATGTCCACCTGGATAGGACATGCAAAGAATGGTTGCAGGAATTTTGAGCAAACCCTCCAGTTTTTTAGTTGTTTTTTTGGAATAAGATGTAGCAATTGAGAAATGAACTAGTTGTTTTCATTGGATAGAAACCACAATCTCTCTATAGAACCAAGAAAAGGACTGAGAAAGAAACTAAACCTTGTACTTGGAAGTAGATAAATAAGGAAGGATAGATAAATAATTCTCATCATTTAATCCATGGAGAATCACCACCATAACCTAGCACCCCTTACAATTTCCAAATACACAACATACCTTCCATTTAAATAGTCATCACCTCACCCAAGGCCTATTCCCATTCCAAATCAAGTATATCGAACCCTACCAGCAACAAAGAAATCACCTAGTAAAGTTGACATGGTAAAAGAACCAATTTGTTAACCATTGGGTGCATAGACAAGGATAGGATGTAGTTATGGTCCTAGGTGGAGTTGATTCAATAATTTCAAGCACAAACAATTGTTGCATTTTCATCATTCCTTGTTGGTCTATAACACAATTCAATATTGAGTTCAAGTTTCATCAAGATAGATGCAGGAGAGACAAAGACAAGGGCATAAGTACCGTTGGATCCAAATACTTTAAATAATTCATGTAAAAAGATGAAATTAACAAAGAAGCATTGAAGCACCAACATAAGTGGTAGACGCAATAGAGACAAAGGTAAGAGCAAAAGAAAGGGTAATAGGGATGAAGGTAGAGTAGTTTGGGCACCTCCAACTACATCAATGCTAATCTCGAAAACTATATGCAAGTTGTATAAAAGAGCAAGGAATATGGAAATGGTGAACCCCAACCAATTCACAATTGAAATAGGTCTATTATTTTCACCCTCTTTTACTTTTCCTTTGTGTGCTTCTCATCATCAGGTTTTTAATAAGGTTGCAAGGATGACAAAAAAAACCAACACAAGTTCCTCATCTTTCCTACAATTTAGTAGTCTGGGATTGATATATGGAACTAGTTTAAAATACCCAAAAGGAATAAACTTTACCCATCTCGAAGAGGATGGAGGAGGAGGCATGAGGTCTCCATAGTGGCTATTGTATAGTAGAAAGATTTAGTATGTAGAATATGCAAAGCCATTCATTTGGAACATTGAGAGGATATGGAAGAATTCATGAACCCAATAGCCAAATAGCCAAGGACATGAAGCTAGAAGTGATGTTAGAGGCATTGAACCAACAAACACATGCTCAAAAGGCCCTCAAGTTCTTCTAGTGGATGGAGAATCATAATGGCTATGAGAACCACACATATGCTTATAGAATTGTCACTAGGGGGATCAAAGATGTTCAAAGAAATACATGTTATTTTACTACAAGTGAGGAGCAACAGATTTGAGATAAGTGTCACTACTGGAAGGATTGGTATGAAGTAAAATGTGTTGGAAGGAGTGTAGTTGTTTTTAATGAACTTCATTGGAATGAAGGATTGACATGAAGTAAAATAGAGCTTAGCCACTGCATATGTTGAAAGGATTGGACATTTACAAGAACATAGATAGGTATGTCAAAGGTATTTTTTTTTTAAATAAAAAGATGGATCCTTGTATTATATCATCATGATTGTACACCTATGCATCGTTTGGTAGCCACTTGTTCCGCCACAATACGAAAACCAGAACAGGTGGCTCCAAGCAGTGATATGTCTAAAATGGCAGAGGTTCTGTTTACAAAAATTTACAAAAATTGAACAAAAGATGAGAATTTCAACAGGAACTTTGTTCCCACTAGCTAGCCTAGGACAGACTTCATTTAGAGCCGCCATTACTAAGATGGTTATACAACTGTAAAAAAAAAAAATAGATAATCACTATTCGTTCTAAAAATTGTAATTGACAAGAGCTAGATTCAGGGGTGGGTTGTATCAAGCCTTTGGGGAACCTGGAAGTCCATGGGCGGTGTAGATCGGAACAAAAT
>JASDQU010739449.1:781-14209 GCA_032191745.1 Picea mariana | reverse complement strand
CACCAAGTATCACCCCATCCAGGTGGTATGTCAAAGGTATTATTATTATTGATGAGAGAATACAATTTTATTCAATGTTAAAACTTAGGTAATTAAAGAAGTATACAAAAAGGTTAATGGAATTTTTTTTATGTGACAAAGGAACTATCACATCATGGTGAATCGTGGCTCTTTAGAGAAGTTCCATTAACCTTTTTGTATACTTCATGTTGAGTTATGCGTGGCTCTTTAGAGAAGTTCCATGCATCATGATTAATAAATATGCAACGGTTTTTTAAGCTTCTTAAATTAATAGAGAGAACACTTGGAATAGTTTTATTGGCATAGTCTTAAGAGATGTAAGTTTATTATTTTCAAATGTATTTTTTATTATAAAAAATATGACTATACATCAAGGCCAATTTAATCACATCCTAGGGTTTAGGTCGATAAAAAAATTTAATTTCAAAAATTGTAATATTTTTTGTTTTATTTTTTAAATAAAATAAATTAAAAAGTAATTTCTACAAAACTTTTAGTAATTTTAGAAAATTTGCCTAGTCAAAGATGCATGACTCATAACCAATAACTATAGCCCCTTAAAAAGCACTAATAAAATCATGTTCGAGGATACGTTCAATTTGATCATTGATATTCTTAATAACAAATCTAGTTGATTCTCATCGAAGGTGAAAAATCTATAATGGGTGGTGTAAGAAGGTGACCAAAGCATTAAAGGAATACAAATGTTTCCAAGTGCTAAGGAGTGGCAAAATTGCGTAAATATCCACTACAAATTGTTAAATGTTAGTTGAGCTAGGCCCTCCTAGGGAAGAAAAGGATTTGGAAAGGTGGTTAAGTTCACCGAACCTTCAACCCATAGGGATAGGGCTTGAACTTAAAGAGGCTAGTCTCTATAATGGGACATTAAATATGACAAGTCCTAGTTTTAAGATTGTTAGTGTCTCTGAGACATGAATTTGAATTTAAGGAGGATAGTCTCATCTCGAAGGACAAAGGTCTTCTCGAAGGACAAAGGATTTCCCTAGGAGATTGCAAACAAAATCTATGAGGGGTTTATATTGTGTCAAAGAAATATGTATTCAAGGTTTAAGGTTTATCTTTAGGTAACTTTTATTTCTAGAAATGTTCACTGATACTACTATTTTTAAAATGTAAATATATGTGATCTATTTAATATGAAAATATATGTGATCTATTTAATGAATATATTTTGTTAAGTTACTATTTGTTCACTGATACTACCATTTTTAGTATGAAAATATATGTGATCTATTTAAGTTAAGTTACTATATGTTCACTGATACTATGTGATCTATTTAAGTTAAGTTACTCTGATACTACTATTTTTAGTATGAAAATATATGTGATCTATTTAATATGAAAATATATGTGATCTATTTAATGAATATATTTTGTTAAGTTACTATTTTGGATAGAGTTGTCTTTGACATAGTCATTATAAATTGTATAAAATAAGTATAACAACCTCACGGATAATATTACTACTCTCATATCAAGAGTTTAAATAAGGGTTATTTTCTATTTCAATTCATCAAGAAAAATCCATGTTTAGGAGATTACTCATGGATTCATGGATTTTGGGTGTGTAAGAATATTTAGATTGTTTTTTCCTTGTAGGATGAGTATTTCTGGATAGACCAAACTACATAGCATTTCTAACTTGCAAGGGTGAAGTTCCTCGACCTTTCCATCCAATTATGGAATTTTTGGATCACATTTCTTTGTCAACTAGAGGCTTTATTTGTCAGAAGTTCGTGTAATTTTTCAAATCTAGACAGAGGGTGTTCCTTCACGTCAACCTATTCAAAGTTTTGAAAGTGTTTATACTTATTTAAGCAGGGAATAAGATGCTAAAATAGTCAATAAGGAATGCTATCCACTAAAAATGACTCTATGGCCAAAGTCAAGACCGCATAAATCTATTATTTGTCTTTGATGACTCAACCTAACCCCCATGCAACTCTTGTTCCATAAGAAAACCAATCTCAAAGTGATTCATAAGAGGATGGTGGATACTATTTGTGCATAAAAATAACCATAATGAGAAGTTAAAATATCTAAAGGTTCCTACTAACAAAGACCCTACGATTAGAGGCTATAGTCAAAACAATCCATTGGCACTAGGTTTAAATAGAATGGTGGTGCACCCCACCTTGTCATCCTCCTTGCAAGGGGGCATCCAATAGACACCCTTGTTGCCTCCTTCACTTTATCCAATGGCAAATGTTTTGTCTTATGGCATGCTAAGGAGGCCCAAATCCATTACACTAAATCAATGGCTTACAATTTGAAAGATATTGAAACTTTGAATTGTTCGACAACACATGTATCCAATAGAGGACAAACACCTTTAGTAACCACTCACACAACCAGATCAAATATAAACACATCGATGTTTTTACGTGGTAAAACCCCTATGGGGAAGCATCCACGACCCCGACCAACGTGGCCACTTGGAGCAATTTATTAATGCAAAAGAAAATCTTACAGAGAGATTTACAAGAGAGTTTCTCACAATCAATCATTGAAAAATGACCCTCCATGCTCTTTAAATAGAGATCATGGACCAATCGGGTGTTAAGCCATGGATAAATGTGGTTGTTAATATCGAGGAGAATATGAACTGTCAAATCACTCTATATCAGGAGCATACTGTGACCATCGGATTACCTAACTATAAATTCATACTAAAGAAACACACTTTTACCTTATGAAAAATTAAACCAAGTTGATCTTAACTAACTCCTAAGTGTCTGAATACCCTAACATCCCCCCTTAAGAAAAACTTGGGATATGATTAAAGTATTTACAAAGGAAGCATAGTAGGAGAAGTAATGAGGCATTAGATCCTATCCCCCCTTAATGACAACTTCCTGAACTCTTAACATAGATCGAAGTTTGGAAATTTTTTCTTCTATAAGAGGATTTGTGAAAATGTCTGCAACTTGTTCTTCTATAGGGAAAAATAGCACTTCAATAACTCGATCATGAATGACCTTTCTGATGAAGTGCATGTGTATCTTGATGTGTTTTCTACATTGATGTTGAAATAGATCTTTGGCGAGATTGATGACACTCTGATTGTCGCACCAAATGGTGGTTGGATGTTGTTGTTGGAATCCAAACTCTGAAAGGATTTGGAAAAGCCACAAGGCTTATTGACTTGCATTAATCGTTGCTTAGTACTATTCTTCTGCTGAAGAGAGAGAAATGTCATGTTGTTTCTTACAGGGCCAAGTGAAAGGTCTTGAACCAACGATAAAAATATAAGATGCAACATACTTTCTATCATTAGGGTCATCAAGTATAACCAATAACCATTAACTAATAAAGGAGTCCCCTTTGAAGTGCAATGTATCTCAAACTGAATTGTACCCCAAACATACCGAAGTATCCTTTTAGTTTCATTCCAATGGATTTCAAGGGGTGTTTTCATATACCGGGCAACAAGACCAACAAAAAAGGAAATATCGAGATAGTATGAGTCAAATATAATAGTCTACCAACTAACTAACAATACAAAGTGGCATCAACTTCGGGAGAAGTACAAGTGACAACAAGTTTGACTCTAGACTAGAAGGGAGAAGAGGTTGGTTTAGAATCATCCATTTGAAAGAAGCGAAGAAGATCACAAGCATACTTAGACTGAGAAATAAAAATTCCTTCCTTGGTTTGCAAAACTTGGAGGCCAAGGAAATAGTGCAAATAGCCTAAGTCAATCTTTTCAAATTTATTCTTAAGGTTAGTTTTCACATGGTTTAAAAGTTTAGGGTCACTACTAGTGAGGATAAGATAATCAACATAAGAACAAGGATTATGAGATGGATTCCTACTTTCTTGGTATAGAAATTAGGATCATAATGGCATCTAGAAAAGCCAGTGTCAAGAAGAAATATTTCCATTTTGGCATACCAGGCTCAGGGAGCTTGCTTAAGACCATAAAGGTATTTTTTAAGGAGACAAATAAGGCTAGAGTCATTCTATGCATATCCAGGAGGTTGTTCCATGTATATTTCTTCTTGAAAATCCCCATGCAAGAAGGTTGGTTTAACATCCATCTAATGGACCTCCCATTTATGTGAGGCTACAAGAGCTAGAACAAGGAGGTTGGAATTCATTTTGNACAGGGGAAAATGTTTCATTATAGTCAATTCCTTCAACTTGGGATAATCCTTTGGCAACTAACGGAGCCTTGTGTCTTTCAACACTTCCATCTTGTACATACTTAGTTCTATAGACCCATTTACATATGACAAGTTTTCTTCCTTCAGAAGAGATACAAGATCCCAAGTATCATTCTCCATTAAATATAGATACTTTTCATTCATTGTTGTATCCTAATCTGGATGACTTGAAGCTTCTGCAAATGTCTCTGGATCACGAGTCTCTAAAACTTGATCCAAAAGAGAAGAGGATAGTTGGAATTTTGAATGTGTTCGACGTTGACTTGAAGGATCATTGACAATATCACCAATTGCTTCTCATGTTGAATGGACCCATTTAAGAAGCAGTGGTGCTAGTGCAAATTTTTAATACCCCTGATCTGAACCACAGTTGTAAATGTAAACATACATTTAGGTTGGTGAGATGTTGGCACCAATTTTTGGCTCAATTTTACGTGGACCTGAGTAGTGTGTGAGGATTTTTTTCCAAATAAAGAGCACGCACATTCCATAGTGTTACGTGCACTCGAGTAAGTGTGTGTGGATTGCGCATCAAGAGAAGGGTGCATACATTCCATAGTGTTGCACGAACCTGAGTAAGTTCACGAGGATTACCTTGAAGTGTGCATCAGAATGAGTTATATATATATATTAGGTTGAAGAGCCTACGTGTGGTTATTGGGCTGGTGAGTCAGGATGCAAAAAGGTCGGTGCGCCTATCCTTGTAAAATGTAATCACACTCAAATTATTAATAAAATCACATCGTTGCACATAGACCAATTGGACGAAAAGAGACGAAGGGATAAACTCCACCAAAAAAGAAAAAGGGGGGCTTAAGTCCAAGGAAATATTTTATTAATATTTTCGAAAAGCATAATTTATGGATATTTATTTATCCTAAGTTCCCGAGGGATGGGAATGAGTCACCAAGTGGCTAAAGATAATTATAAAGGTGAGAAGTGTCCAATTATGACCATGAAAATATATGGTCAAACCTTCGCGTATTTTGGGGTTGAAGGAGGAAATCCACTCATTTTCATCATTGGTCGGACCATATGAATGGGGGACAACCATTACCTTACCTCCAGAGAAAAATTTGGAAAGGGGTTTCCATCTAGTAACCAAAGTTTTTTCTCTCGAAGAGGCGGGTTTTTAGGCATGTGAGCATTCTCTCCAGGTGAGAGATTTATTTTTGAAGAGGCGGGTTGTCAAGCCCGTGAGCATTCTCTCTAGGTGAGATATGTGTTGTCGAAGAGGTGAGTTTTCAAGCTCATGAGCATTCTCTCCAGGTGAGAGATTTGTTGTCAAAGAGGTGTGTTGTCAGGAACATGAGCATTCTCTCCAGGTGAGATATTTTCTAGGAATTGTTCCCTGGTGCATTGGAAATTAGTTATAGGGCTCTAATATTTCCTGTCCAACCTATTAATGAAGCCCTAGAAGGGAAGTGGGGCATCCTTGGGACTGTTGAGCATAGAAGGGACACACTTCCTGGGGTGGGACAGGCATGTGGGGAATGAGAGATTGTAGTCTAGTTGTAGTATTTGGGCACCTTGGATTGAGAAATTATGTTGATTATCATACCTTAGCTTGGCATTAGGAATCTTTGTTCTCTGATGGAGTTTAATCCCTAGCGTGGGGGTGACCTGTTGCTAAAATTTTGTGAGCAACAGAGTCTATGACTGGGAGGAACATCTGAGCTCTGCACACAGTTGGTGACTCTTTATAAAAGATAAGTGTCCTTTATGTGCTTGCCTAATTTTATGTGTGCTTATTTACCTATGTCTGATATGGGTTTATTTCCTATATGATGTTGCATATGATCAATTATTGTTATTCAGTATAATGTTGTATGCACATGTAAAGTGTAATGTTGTTATTCAATATTTGTTGTCGCACATGTAGAGTATCACAGTTATTAAGTATTCCTATTAGTTAATTTTGTAATAATGGTCATGAATTTATGAGGTGAGGCTAGAATTTTCATGCGCATAGGGAAATAATCAGTGCGCGCAAGAGGTTGGGTTCGTTGTGTGCATGGGAAAGCAGTCTGTGCACAAGGAGAATAGACTTTGCATGTGACACCAGAATGGTAGAACAAACATTAGTAATCATGTGTTTAGAGTGGTTACACATGCAATAACACTTGTGTTCTTTGAATGATTGTGCACGCAGTTGTATTATGTGTTAATTTTGTTGTTATAACTAGTGTCTAAAGAGGAAAATTTGTGTGGCGCGATCCAGATTGGGATCGTGCGCGTTACCTCGTGTGTTTATACGTAGATTAATGTTATAATATAGAATATGTGAACTAGATTTTTGGAGTGGCATTGCTCAGTAGTAAGTTGGGGATGTTATAGGTTAGTATCAGATCATTTTGTTAGTGTTGGTAATGAGGAACGTATCAGAGTGGTATAAGAGAATTTTGTTAGTGTTGGTAATGGGGGACGTTACAAGTTGGTATCAGAGCTCCAGTTTCAACATTGATCCTACATGGGTCAAGTATCTACTTAAGGTAAAAATTCAGACTGGTAAGTGGCCGAATTTAGAATTACAGTATGGGCATGGTGCACATAAAATAAGAATGCGCAAGTGTGCGCATTAAATTTTGACATTGTGGGGTGTGACGCTAGAAATGTGTAGAAAAAAATGGTGCACAGGTGTGTAGAGTAATTTTTTTTGGGGGTTGCATGGAGAAACAATGGTGATGCATGTGTAATAATGATATGTAGTGTATTTGTTAAATATTGACATCGTGCATTGGTACATTTTGAATACCAGTGCATGCACGAGGTTCAGAAAGAAGAAAGAAAGAGTAAAAGGATATTGGGGTGAATTCCAAATGACAGTAATTATTGCACAAGACTCATAATTGTGTAAGGGAGTAGTTGATGGGAAATTTTTGGAAAGAGGAGTCCAATTATTCACCCAGAAATTTTGAATTGGGGCATTAAAATCATCCAAGGAATCAAAAGAAAGGATTCTGACAAAATGGTGCATAGTTTTCATAAAGTTGTTGCATGAATTCGTCTAACAAATCTTATTTTCTGCGCATTTTGCAGAAATAACAACGATTAGATCAGGACAGAATATTTGCAGAGATTCAAAAGCATGGAAGATGTGTAGAGAACTTACATCCATGATGATGAAATTGGGGGTTTGTATATCAATATGGGTATTAATAGTACAAAATCCAATGAGCATAAATAAGGAAAGGAGGAGCACATAAACTTGGTAGAAATCATAAAGGGACTGCAAAAAGATGTCCAAATCTATAAAGTTGATAATGAGAGGCTTATGAAAGCCAAAGAGAAGCAAGATGACTTTAATATCAAGTTGATGCAATGCTTGGACATAATAGAAAAGAAAATGGATAAGGAGACATAATCAAGAAATTCAAGAAGTCACAGGTCTCATGATGAGAGGAGAAAAACAAGAAGTGTTGATAAGAATCACCATCACTCACCAAATCATTAATTTAGCAAAGCGTGCAGTAGCTCAATTCCTCTTGTCAAAAATAATGAGAGAAGGACCATGGTGGACACAATACAGGGAGAAATGAATAAGATCAAGCCTCCTACCTTTGATGGTGAGAACAACAAGGATGAAGAAGCGGAGACCTAGCTGATGGACATGGGAAATTACTTCCAACTGCATAATTACTCTGTGCAAGAAGAAGGGAGAATTTCCATATATCAACTAAAGGGAAAAGAATCAATGTGGTGGGATCAGTTCATGCAAGTGCAACACATTGATGAGAAGAAGGTTACTTGGAGAGAGTTTAAAAGTTATTTTCAAAAGAAATAATTAACCAAGCGATACTATGACATGAAAATGAAGGAGTTATTTGAACTAAAGCTTGGGAGTATGACAAGAGATTAGTATGAAAGAATATTCTTAGAGCTTCTAAAATATGTTGCATTCATCAAGGATGAGCAAGTTAAAATTCATAGGTACCTGAGTGGGATGCCCTCATTTATCAGTGAAAAGATACAATATGATGATCCCAATACATTGAAGGAAACCATAAGGCGAGACAAATTTCTCTATGATCAGCAAAGGGGAAGAATGAATTTCCAAAAGGCTTGGGAAGAAAAGAAGAAAAGAAAGATGGAATAGAGGAAGAAGGGGACTAAGCCACCATTTTTCAAAAATATTTCTCAAGGACAACCAACTACCAAGGAGCTCATAATGACAGAGGAAATAGGGAAAAAACAAAAGAAACCACCCATTCAATGTTGGGGTTGTGGGGGATATTGTTCACAATGTACAACAAGTTGTGATAGTTCAAGACATGGACATAAATGTACCAGGGATCTACGCAGCCCTAGGTAACAAGCAAGTTGAGTTTCAGTCGCACATGATTGAAGTGGAAGGTAAGATTAATGACCAACCCATTGTTATTTTAATTGATTCAGGATCTGGTCATAGTTATCTAGATCCTAAAATGGTGGAAATATTCCAATTTCCAAGAAGCAAGATTGGAAAACCTTGGTTGGCGTAGTTATCTACAGGAGAAAAAAGGAAAATTAACGAGATGGTTAAGGAATGTCCAATGGATATGAATGGGCTGAGTACAAAAGATGATTTGAATATCATACCTTTGGGATATTATGATTTCCTCATTGGTATGGATTGGTTGGAACAAAATTGTGTTGTTCTAGACTATTACATTAAGGCATTTACTTTCTTGGATGAGGAAGGAAATTTAAGAATAGTTCAAGGAATTCCAAGAGATATAACTATCAGAGAGGTTTCATCCTTGCAATTGAAGAAAAGCTACAGGAAAAGATGTCAAATTTTTACAACGCACATGGAGGAGGCACCTAAGGATAAAGTGCCAAATGTTGAAGACTACGCAGCACTAAAAGAATTTGCAGATGTCTTTAAAGATATACCAAGGTTGCCATCGAAAAGAGATATTGATTTCTCTATAAATTTGATGCCTGAAGAAACCCTCATATCCAAGACTTCTTATAGGATGAGTACACTAGAGCTGAAGGAATTGCACATGCAACTTGAAGAGATTTTGAAAAAAGGGTATATATGCCCAAGTGTGTCACCTTGGGGTGCCCCAATATTTTTTATGAAGAAGAAGGATAGTACGTTGAGGCTTTGTATTGATTTTAGGGAGTTGAACAAAGTAACAATAAAGAACAAGTATCCTTTGACAAGGATAGATGAACTCTTTGAACAACTAAGGGGCGGAAAATATTTTCAAATATCGATCTTAGATATGGATATCACCCAGTGAGAATGAAAGAAGAAGACATCAACAAAAATGTTTTCAGAACGAGGTATGGACATTATGATTTTAGCTTGGTGCCATTTGGATTTTCATATGCACCAATTGTTTTCATGTGTTTAATGAATGGTATTTTCATAGAATACTTAGATAAGTTTGTCATTGTGTTTTTGGATGAGATACTTATTTGCTCAATGTCTGAAGAAGAACATGAGAAACACTTGAGGATGGTGCTGCAAATATTGAGATAATATCAGTTCTATGCAAAGTTGAGCAAGTGCTCATTCTAGCAGAGGCATATTTGTTAATTGGGTCATATCATTTCATAGGAAGGGATAGTTGTGGACCTGGGGGAGATAAAATCCATTGAAGGATGGCCAATACCAAGGAATTTCGTAGAGGCGAGGTCCTTCATGGGATTTGCAGGGCACTACAGAAGGTTTATTGAAGTCTTCTCAAAGATTGCACATCAAATTACATCATTGCAAAACAAAGGTGTGTGATTTGAATGGACTCTGGATTGTGTAAGGAGTTTTCTTTACTTAAAGAGTTTGTTGAGAAGTGCACCAATTTTTAGAATTGTTGAACCTAATGAAGACTTTGTTGTGTGCACATATGCATGCAAGGAAGGGCTCGGTGGAGTCCTTAGTCAAAATGGGCATCTGGTATGCTACAAATCAAAGAAATTAAAGGAGCATGAAAGACACTATGCTACTCATGATTTGGAATTGGAAGCCATAGTGCATGCCTTGAAGATGTGGAGGCACTACCTCATGGGGAAAATATTCAAGTTGAGGAAAAAACATAGTGGTCTGAAATATTTGTTTGGACAACCAAGATTAAATTCCAGACAAAGCAGATGGTTTGAATTCCTTAGTGAGTATGACTTTGATATAAAACATATCAAAGGAGAGGAGAAGAAGGTGGTTGACGCACTCAGCAGGAGGGTGCATGAGATGCATGCTACAAACATTAGCATGTACAAATAAGATTTGAGTGACATAATTTTAGAGGTTGTCAAATCAGATCATCGCTATGTGGACATAAACACAAATTTACAACAAGGTAAATTCCAATAGAAAATTTGAAATTTACGAGCTAAAAGAGGATGGAATCCTCATGTATAGGCGCAGAGTTTATGTGCCAAGTGATCAGAATTTGAAAAATATGTTATTGTCAGATATGCATAAAGTTCCTTATGTTGGGAACCCATGCTATCAAAAGACAATTGCAGCAATAAAAAAAAAAATACTATTGGTCAGGCGTGAAAAAAGAGGTTGTTAATTTTATTGCTATATGCCTTGAATGTCAAAAGGTCAAGGTTGATCATAGACACCCAGTTGGTTTTCTACAACCTTTTCCCATTCCTGAGTAGAAATGGGAAGTTATAACCATGTATTTCATTACTAAGCTTCCTAGGACTGCTAAGCAACATGATTATATTATGGTAGTGGTAGACAAGCTTACTAAAGTTTCCCATTTTATTCCAGTAAATTCAACTCACAAGGCAACCAACATTGTTGATATATACAGGAGAGAAATTGCTAGGATGCATGGTGTACCTAAGACAATTGTGTTTGACAGGGATCCCAAGTTCATATCGAATTTTTGGAAAGGACTATTCAAAGGATTTGGGAAAAATATGAATTTTAGCATAGCCTATCATCCAGAGTTAGATGGGAAAAAAAAGGGTAAATCAAGCGATATAAGATATGCTAAGAATGTATGCGATGGAAAAATCGGTGCAATGGAAAAAATATTTACCTTTGGTTGATTTTTCTTATAACAATGGGTATCAAGCATCTCTAAATATGAGCCCATTTGAGGCACTTTATGGTAGAAAGTGCAGCACACCAGTGAGTTGGGACAACCGAGCAAACCACACAATGGTTGGGCCAGATATGCTTCAGGAAATGGAAGAGAATATGGTGAAGATAAGGTAGAATTTAAGTGCTTCCCAAGACAAGAATAAAATATGTGCAGATAAAAGAAGAACCCACCGAGAGTTTAAGGTGGGTGACCATGTGTTCTTGAAAGTAAAAGTAAGACATAGTTCACTAAAGTTGGGAAATTTTTCTAAGTTGGCAACATGCTATTGTGGGCCATTTGAAATCCTAGAGAGGATTAGTCCTGTCACATATATGCTTTCATTGCTTTCATCCTTATTTATTCATAATGTTTTCCATGTATTGTTTCCCAAAAAGTGCGTACCTGATGTTAATCATGTCATTGATTGGAATGTGATTCAGGTGGATCTAGAAGGAAATTTTCGAGTGCGATCGGTTTGCATATTGGATTGAAAAATCAAACAAATCTAGAATCGATCCATGGAGCTAGTAAAGGTCCAATGGACCTGGTACGATCCTGAGGATGCAACTTGGGAACACAAGGATGCTATGTGGGCATAGTACCTCCATATTTTTGAAGACTTTTGAATTTTTTGTATGTACATGTGTATATAAAGCACCAAGGAAAATACATAAATAAGGGGGAGGGGAATGTAATACCCATGATCTGAACCCCAATTGTAAATGAAAATGAAAATGTACATTTAGGCTAGTGAGTCGTTGGCACCAAATGTTGATTTATTTTTGCGCGTACCTGAGTAGTGATCCGGATTTTATGAGTAGAACAAAATGACTACAGATTATTACTAGATGCTTAACACAGAATAACAGAGATACAGTAAAACTGGTTTTCTATTCAATAAGGAAATAAGCTAAAACTGTAAAATGCAGCGGAAAACAATCTTGCTAGAATGGTGGTGGATTATCTCTGAGAAGAGATGTGACGGTTGCGCTCATTCGCAAGAAGATGATTACAATGAGGCTCTCAAGGACTTTTTACAATAAACAGGAGTTCCAAAAACCCTAAACATCCAAAAACCTAACCCTAGGAGATGAAGCACCAAAAGTCATGTGGGCCCCGTTTGGGAAGTCAGTACATCAACTTCCCGGGGTTGTGACTTTTGCATACGATCTCCGTTTTAGGCGTATGATAGCCCGTTGGAAAGATCTATCCAAGGAATACAACAGTTTCACAAAATTTCATGATGAAATTTTATGATGCAACATACCCCAAAAAACGTCGTTTAGGGCCTTAAAATCGCTTCGGATGTTTAGGACCTGAAAAACTGCTAAAAATAGTAAATTATCAAAATTGCTAGAAAGTTGTTTTGAGCCAGATGGAAAAGGTGGGTGGCCACCGATATCCACCTGGATCAATCCTCCATCCTTAGCAAGCAATGGTCTCCATTGCATTGAGTTTCCCCATCAGATGGGGAAATTTCTGCTGAATTTGGCCCTGGGTGAGCCATTTGCCTTGGTGCAGGAGCTGCCTTGCTTTGATGACTCAATAAAGCTAGATCCTTTGTTGTCGAGTGCCCTTGATCTGTCTGTCCACAATCTGATCAATGGATTCTTGTTGTATGCAGTCGGGGTTGAGCTCTGTGTTAAAAAAATAGGACCGTGGAGCAATAAAATAAAACAAATGCGGAAACAAAACACAGAAGATACACAATACAATAGAGACACAGATTTATGTGGTTCAACCAGTGTGGGCTATGTCCACCAGAGAAATTGCCAGGTCCTTGGTTTATTATTATCCAGCATATGAAGGCATACAACCTACAACAAACCCGTTGTAACTTCCTCTTCTTTCTCTCACAGTCTCCTATCTCAAAATACAATATTCTCCATCAACCATAGTCGCAATACATTTCCCTCATAAAATAGGGTTGCCTTCTAGGGAAAAAAACCCTAACATAATCTCTTTCGTTAGATCTGCGACCTTATAATGAACGGTCTAGATTTACAATGAAATTACAATATACATTTACAAGGCAATTTTTCCTTCGGAGGCTTCGCCCCTCAACCCCCGCTGGGGGCCCACTTGCCCCCAGACCCCCCAGCCGGGGGGATAGCCCCCCCGGACCCCGCAGAGGGGGTACCCCCCCTATGCACTCCCCCGCGTGGAATAATTTACATACTTCTGGGGTG
>JASDQU010739448.1:248566-282110 GCA_032191745.1 Picea mariana | reverse complement strand
ATATATATATATATATATATATATATATATATATATATATATATATATATATATATATATATATATATATATATATATATATATATATATATATATATATATATATATATATATATATATATATATATATATATATATATATATATATATATATATATATATATATATATAATGACCAGGTCATTTCCATGCTAATTTTTATTGTTATCCTTTGACAATTTTCGTAAATAATAACACACACAGGTCAAAGCATAGTACTTATTTTAATCGTCTCTCAATCGAACTTATATAATATGTGCCTTAAGCTCGATGCAAGTTTTTTATATTTTCTATGGAATATTTCAGATTCGGTTCATCGAAATATCTAAATAGATGATCCCAAAAAACATTATAATCACCAAGATTTGAAGCTGGGTACAAGATTATCTATACAACCGTGGCAATATGAGACCCTCGAAAATCATAGAGATATGGTTAGGGCACGACATAATAATATCATTGTTGGCCATAATAAGGATGCAATATTTTTTGTATATGAGTAGCAAGAAATTGGACCGAACAAGTCCACACATATATGTAAAGATAAAATTCATGAAGCTCGGGCTTGGGTTCGAAACAGTCATGTACAGAACTTCAATATATGGTTAAGTAACACAAAACCCATAAACCAATAACCAACCTTCATATGTCATGTCAAACCAAAGATAGGGTTTATCAAAAGACAACGTTCATGTTTTCTTTGAAATGCCATTGCTCTAGTTATGTAGGGTCAAGCTACGGGTACAACATGGTGATAATTATTTGAAGGATATGGGTTTGGTTCCAAAACCTATAACAAGAATAGCCAATAAATAGAATGACCCTCAACACTTCTAACTTGTAATGCCTGTGATCATGTTGGTAAAATCGAAGAGCGGGCATGGAAGACAAAAAGTGCAACTAGCACAAAAAGAATCAACCCAAGATTTATTGTTTCTTGAGACTTAAATATGGCTATAAATTTTAGACCGATTTTTCTCAAAGATAGAAATAAAACCAGTACTGGAGGTAAATGCATCGAACCCATACAATTTGGATTGAAACTAATCCAGGTGGATATTGGTGGCCACCCACCTCTTCCAACTGGCTCACATACAGTTTTCATCTTGGCAGTTTTTTTTCTAGCTTTTTGGGTCCCAAACTTCCGGGGTCGTTTTGAGGCCCTAAACAACATTTTTTGGGCTCACCATAGTCACACTAATGATAGAGTTAGATTTTGATGGGAAAATGTGTATTCATCGGATAGACCTTTCCAATGGGATATCGTGCACCTAAAATGGAGATCGTATGCAAACGTTACGACCCTGGGAAGTTGATGTACCAACTTACCCCATCGGGGCCCACATGACTTTTGGTGCTTCATCTCCTAGGGTTAGGTTTTTGGATGTATAGGGTTTTTTTATTACTTCTTGATGCTAAAAATTTCTCAAGGCCTTATTGTAATGTTATCAGGAAAATGTGCGTAGCCTCCACATCTCTTCTTAGATATTAGCTACCACCATTCGAACAAGATTGTTTCATTCTGCATTTTATAGTTTTAGTAAATTTCTTTATTGAATAGAAGTTAAGTTTCACTGTATCTCTGTTATTGTTCATTGTATCTCTGCTTTAATATTATAGGTTTTTGTTTCATTTCATTCCACTCATAAATCCATATCAGTGGTATCAGAGCAGTCTACGCTTCATGTGTTTCTATGTGCATTTCCACAACGAGGTCAGGGTATAAGCAGTTGGGACTCGAACTAGTTGAGCCTTTGCAAGATCTGCCTTGCCAAACCCGATGACCGCCCATGGGGTAAGAAAAGAGAGAATATCAGGTAGGAGATCCTATTAAATTGTTGCTCAAGGAATCCCTCTCATGATAGAGGAATGAGATGATGGATAATTTTCAACAATTCCTTCCACGACTGCCAACAGGCGACACATCTTCCTCGAGCGGAGGCACCGCCCCCTTCAAGGTACAAATCAATTTTTATATTTCTATATTTGAAGGTCAAATAGATGTAGATGTGGTAGACAAATTGTTGAACCTTCTAGAAGGGTATTTTTCTGTTCATAACTTTCCCAATAGAGAAAATATTACATGTGTGCTCCTTAAGGTTGCCCCCCATGTCAAAGATTGGTGGGAGACTTTCTATGAGAAAAAGGAAATAGATGAATCTACATTATTTGTAGTCGCACCCACTTGGGGTTCTTTCAGGGATGCTATTAAGGAATAATACTACCCTATTGGAACTTATGATGACTTCTATACAATATGGACCACAGTGCGGCAAAAAAGGGACCAAACAGTGCTAGAGTTCACCAATGTCTTCCATACCTTATGCACAAAGCTAGGTATTAAAGACTCTAAGCGAAATCTAGTGCTCAAGTACCACAGTGGTATGCATAGATACATATATCAAAATGAAGTTTCTGGACATCTTGTTCCTTGGCATGGCCTATCAATATGTTGTCAAAATTGAGCAGAAGCTTAAACAAAAGACGTGATCATTTGGTTCTACGAACTACTCATAGCAGAAGCAGGGCAAAGGAAAACCCAACTCGCATAACAAAGGATAGAGCAAGGATGGAAAACCTTGGGACAACCAGTCTAAGCCACAAATGAAGAAGGACAATGGAAAGACAAAGAAAGACATTGGGAAGTGGTGCGAGTTCCATAAGATCCCCTAGAATAACACCACTGAATGTCACTCAAAGCAGTCATTGGTGGCTAAGGTGAAAGCCTCTGATTTAGATGTGGGCTCTAACTCTGAGTCAAAACCAAAAAAAGGGAGATAGATCATTGACACAGAACCCAGTGCCATCGTTGCTACCACCAAGATCTAGCTTAGTGAACCTAATGAACCATAGGAAGGTGAGCTCTTTTTTCATTCACAGATGTGGGTGAAGGGTACTCCATTGTACTTCATTGTTGACAATGATAGCCAAAAGAACCTCATCTCAGTGGAGTTTGTCAAGCAGTTGGCTTTGCTGAAAACATCGCACCCATATTCGTACACCATCGGATGGCTCCGCCAAGAGAGGGATCTCCGCGTCGGCCAACAGTGTTGCCTACCCTACGATGTCAAGCCCTTCAAAGATGAGTTATTGTGTGATGTTGCCCCTCTTGAATTTTTTTATTTTCTTTTGGGCCAACCTTATTTATGGAAACATCATGTTGTATATGAGTCTAGGAATCATAGTGTTATTATTACTTTGAATGAGAAATTGTACAGGATACCTAAGTTAGTCCCACCTACTCGCATTTCCTTGATCTTTGTCAATCAATGCAGAAAGGTCATCTCTCAGACTGGGAAGTTTTTCTTCTTCGTGATTCACACTCAAAGTGAGCGGAAGGTTGTAGCCACATCCATGGCCTCCGCAGTAGGTCTCTCCACGCAGCAGAAGAAAGTGCATAAGGTCATGGAAGAATACAAAGACATCTTCTCCTCACCCACTGGGGTACCTTTGCACTGTCAGATCAAGCATTTGATCGATCTAACCCTCGTTGCACCGCTACCCAATGGAACATTCTATTTCCACTCTCTGTCATAAAATGAGGAAATCAAGCACCAGATTCAAAAGTTTCTCGAAAAGGGGAAGATCCGGCCAAGATCATCACCTTGTGGAATCCCATTCATACTTGTGCAGAAGAAAGACGAGACCTGGCAACTCTGCATTGATTACCGAGCCCTAAATAAAATCATATTCAAGAACTAGTACCCAATTCCATGAATTGAAAATCTCCTTGACCAACTCAAGGGGGGGAAATACTTTAGTAAGATTGATTTGATGTTTGGATACCACCAAGTCCCAATAGAGCAAACCGATGTATGGAAGACTACCTTCGAGTCCAAAGAAGGTCTTTTTGAATGGTTGGTCATTCCCTTTGGATTGACGAATTCCCCAACAACTTTCATGAGGATGATGGGTGACATATTATGACTTTTCACCAATTATTTTGTAGTGGTGTATTTGGATGACATCCTCATATTCATCAAGAGTTGGGCGAAACAGTTGTAGCATATTCAACAGGTTCTACACACTTTGAGGCAACACAAGCTATATGTAAATTTTGAAAAATTCTCCTTCGACATGAACAAGGTCCAATATCTTGGCCACATTGTTGATGAGCATGGGGTTCATGTCGATCTAACCAAGATCCAAGTCATTCGTGACTGGCTATCCCTGACCACACTAACTAATCTTTGGAGCTTCTTAGGCCTTGCCAATTTCTATCGCAGGTTCATGTTGGGATTCTCCCACATTGAATAGGCCCTTAGCCAAGTGACGAGAGGTGGTGTAAAGACAAAGTTCGTGTAGGTCCAGTCGCAAAAAAAAATGTTCAATGATTTGAAGCAGTTCTTGTGCTCAACCCCAGTGCTCTCATTACTCGACCTACAATAGTTCTTTGAGATTGAGACAGATGCTTCAAACTATACTGTGGGTGCATTTCTCACTCAACACAGACATCTCGTGGCCTATCATAGTGAGACACTATCAGATACCACCCGTAAGTACCCCACTTACGACAAATAAATTTACTCCATTGTACAAGCCTGTCGCTAGTGGAGGCATTACATTCTTGGGAAGGAGATAGTGATCCACACTGATCATAAGCCTCTGCAGTTCATGCAGACATAACAAAAATTGCAGAATGACCACCATCATAAGTGGTTCACCTACTTGTAGCGATTCCGCCTCAACATCAAGTATAAGATAGGGAGCACCGACCTCGTTGTTGACTGCCTCAATTGACCTTCAGTCATAGCAATAACCATGGTGCTACACTTCTGCAGACATGAGACTTTTATATGTCCTCAACTCTATGAGAGAGATCTTGATTTCTCCACTACCTACCATATGTTGGGCACAAACATAGTTTTCACTGATTTCCATCTTCAGGATAGGTTGTTGTTCCATCTGGGCCATCTCTATGTTCCATCAAGAGAGTGAGAAAATTTGATTTGGGAAGCTCACTATAGTCTTGTGGTAGGAAACTTCGACGTCGAAAAGACAATGGCAGTGTTGCAACAACATTTCTATTGGAGAAACTTCAACAATATGTCAGCAAGTATATTAGGTATTGCATGGCCTGTGCCATTACCAAACCGGCCATTAAGAAAAAATCCATGTAAAACCCTCTTTCTACTCCCGACAAGCCCTAGGAATCCATCTTGATGGACTACATGTCGGGCCTTCCTTCAACCAAGCAAGGAAATCACTATGATTTTGTAGTTGTTGATCGATTTTCCAAGATGGTGATTCTAGTCGCCTGCAAGAAGAGCATTACAGCGGAGGCCACTACCAGGATCTTATTCAAATGAGTGTGGATACATTTTGGGATACCAAATATCATCATCTCGGATAAGGTCATTCGGTTCCTCGGTACATTTTGGTCAAGCCTCTGGTCACGGTTGGACACCAATATCACCAAATCCACTTCCTTCCACCCCAAAATGGATGGTCAAACTGAGGTCGTCAACATGATGATCGTGCATATCTTGCGCATTTACAATTCCAAGAATCCACACACATGGGATGAGAGTCTTTCATATGTTCATCACAGTTACAACAGAGCCATACATAGCTCAACCGGCCACAACCCCTTTTAGGTGGGGTTGGGATTTTAGCCATTGGGTCCCATGGATGTTGCACTACCCATTACATCCACACAGGCCAAATCATCCCATGCTCAAATTGAAGCTGAAAAAGCTACCTAGTTCATTGAACAAATCCAACATATATGCCAACAAGTTCAGGATATTTTGCAGAAGTCCAATTCCAAGTACAAACAACGCCATGATCAACATCAGGTGCGACACAAGTTTCAAGTGGGAGATAAAGTTTGGTTGCACTTGTAGAAATAATTCCTTACAGGACCCCATCGAAAGATTTTTCCACTCCACTATGGACCTTACACCATCACCAAGGTTGTGGGTGAAAATAATTTTGAGCTCAACTTTCCCCCCTTCCTTGGCTTGCACCTAGTGTTTAATGTGGACCTCCTTCGGCCATACTTTCCACCATTATTGGACACCTCAGATATAGCATAAAAGTTGACACTGACATAGCTCAACCCTGACTGCATGCAACAAGAATCCACTAATCAGATCTTGGACACACAGGTCAAGGGAACTCCCCAGCATAAGCTTCATCTTTATCATGTTTTCAAAGCGGGGCAGCTCCTGCACCAAGGCAAGTGGCTCACTCGGGACCAAATTTAGCAGAAATTTCCTCATTTGATGGGGGAAATCAATGCAATGGAGACCATTTCTTCCTAAGGGGGGAGGATTGACCCAGGAGAATATCGGTGGCCACCCACCTCTTCCAATTGGCTCACATACAATTTTCATCTTGGTAGTTGTTTTTCTAGCTTTTTGGGTCCCAAACTTTCGGGATCGTTTTGATACCCTAAACAACATTTTTTGGGCTCTCCATAGTCACATTATAAAAAAAGTTTGAGTGTGATGGAAAAATTTGTAGTTCTCAGATAGACCTTTCCAATGGGATATCGTGTGCCTAAAATGAATATCGAATGCAAAAGTTATGACCACAGGAAGTTGATGTATCAACTTACCCTATCAGAGCCCACGTGACTTTTGGCGCTTCATCTCATAGGGTTAGATTTTTGGATATATAGGGTTTTCTAATTACTTCTTGATGTTGAAAAGGCATGGAGGCCTCATTTTGATGTGCTCATGCGAATGCACGTATCCACTACATCTCTGCTCGGAGATTAGCTACCACCATTCGAGCAAGATTGTTTCATTCTGCATTTTACAGTTTCAACAAATTTATTTATTGAATAGAAGTTAAGTTTCATTGTATCTATGTTATTGTTCATTGTATAATTGTTTTAATACTATAGATTTGTGTTTCATTTTGTTCCGCTCATAAATCTGGATCAGAAACACTGCTTTTCAAGACAAGGGTTTACACAAACCAATCTCTAATAACACGAAGTTATGAAACAAGAAATAGTTTCTTCAAACGTATGTGAAACCAGTTCAAGAAAGAGAACAAGTGAAAGTACACTCAAATTACCAGTCAAGCCTATCCATTTAAAAAAATATAACTACAAAAGAATTTGTGTCTAATGGATACAGGCTAGAGTATCGTACCTCTTCTTAGCGCTTCAAATACCTCCGAAAGACCAGTGCCACAGTTACCAAAACCACCATAATCGAGCTATGGGAACATGAATGATACTCAAACAAATTCAACCAACTCATAACCAAAATGAAATGCCCAACCCCCAGTACAAAGATGGTACACCTCAGTGATTGAATTCACAGGACATCACGTTCTTCAAGATTAACACCACATTAACTTTTTAATCCACCTCAAATTCCAGCTCACGCCATCAACAAATCATAGATCGGGGGGTTTCCAAATGTGCAAGGAGTCACATGTCATTTCCATCACATTGTTTCCATATTACATGTTGACTTAAATGACAACCCAAAAATTTCACATTTTAATTAAACCATATTTGATATAGATTACCAACGTAAACAATACATATACCTCAACCAAAGTGCCAAAGTAAAGTAAAAAGGTGGCCAACAATATCAACGTCGAGTTCATATATATCATACCATATGTAATATGCATAGTGAATTCAAACCATTTAAAGTCAACATATCACCTTTCCTCATATAGGCTTGACACCATTATACATGTATATATGTATAGATTTGCAATGTGAAGTTCGATGACTTATGAAGTTTGTACCAAATATTTTTACATGCTAAACCATGACACTCTTCAACATATATATTTGAAATAAATTTGCAAGTCTTTCTTTTTTGGAGATATTATCTACTACTTGCCCTGTTTCGTTAAGAAGCTACATGCTTTTGACATGAAATGTGACCAACTCTTTATGACTTATGATGAAAATAATCACCATATAGTAACACTTATCAATAGATGTATGTTAGATATGTGACCTTTGAAAACTCATGGGCATTACCTTTCTTTTTCCTCGCAATCAATCAGAAGTGGAGCTCATAATCAATTGAAAAATAGAACATTGTGACTCTAGAACATGGATGAAATAATTTTAGTGAACTATGAATGATCTTGTCCTGGGGATATTTGAAAATAAACATCCTTCTTTCTCCCTAGGGGGGCCCACCTATAGTTATATATTTAATATCATATATAAAAATAAATAAATAAATTGTGCCTTGAAACTATTTGCAGGTTGTAATATTGTTGATGATTTTATGAATCAACACATTATACTCTACACCCCCAAACCAAAGTGTCATCCAAAAATTCCAGATCTCCACTCGCAACATCATTTTGGGTTAGCTGAGCACTAGACACCTTCTCCATGTCACTGGTTGAAATCATCATATCATCAAATTGCACACTAGTTTGTCGATGAGACCCCTTGCCCCTACAAGAATGCCACCATTCCTGAATGTGTGAAATCAAGCAAGGAAGAATGCCAACAATATTAGGTAGGGGGGCTGACGTTCTCACCAACCAGAACTAACAACTGCTAATGGGAATAAACAACAAGGCCAAGATTGCATTATGAGATTTTCCACTAGCCTGCGTTGAGGTTGGCTCAGGACAACTTGTTCGATGGTACAAATTGAATGTCATAACTACTGGAATGACTTTGCATTAATTCCCCTGCCCATCAAATGTACTACAAATAAACATCTTCTCACCCTTCTCACGCTCTAGACATAGAATGAAAATAGAGAACGGGCCTTGGAAGAGATGGGATGCGCCCTCCATGTGCACGTCTAGGAGTTTGAGACACCAAGTGGCAGGGCACACTCCCTCCAAGTACATGCTCATAATGGAAGACATTACACCCATCCGAGAACACCTTAGTCAAATTTTTGAAAGGTGTAGGAAGTATGGAATTTATTTAAATCGAAAAAAGAGCATTTTTTGTTGTTAATGAAGGAAAGTTACTTGGTGATATCATATCTAAGGAATGGATAGCAATAGATCCTAAACATGTGAAATTTATATCCCAATTTCCTTTACCACATAACAAGAAAAGTATGCAATATTTCTTTGGGAAGATTAATTTTGTTCAGAAGTTTATTCCTAATTTTTCTAAAACCATTAATACATTGCAAAACATGATTAAGAATGACTCAAAGTTGAAATGGATTTGTAACACACTGTTTCCCCCAATTTGTAATTAATCATAAAATAGGAATTACCATGCTAAGGCATGAGGACAATGTAAATGTGTTATTGTTTGAGTTGCCAATAACTGACTATGGGGGTGAAACCTTGAAAGTACTGAACATGATATCACTAGAGGAGAGAAATCATTTAATGAAGAAAGGATTGGTGGTTGAACAATCAACCACCCCAATGAATGGAAACATGAGTTGTTAGCCCGAAGTACCACAGGGACCTGCAGACCTAAGCTTCCTTCTGACAGAAGGAATAGGATAGGTCGGCAAAACCTTCCAAGGTAAAAGGGATACACACGGGAGAGGAGACACCAGGACGAAAGAGTGTAAGCTCGCATGGGAGATGCGCAAAGCTCTCCAGCGAATGATGAAAAGAAGGTTGTGAGTTTGATGATGAGTGATCATCAGATAAACCTCGTCGAGGCCATAACAGAGAGAAAGCTCTGAGTTACAGAGGACAAGACCCAAATAGAAGCGGAAACGGAGGAAGAACCCTCGATAAGTGTGAGAGTTCCCTGGTGATATCATGGCTTGGAACGGGGGTGGCTAGAGTGCTAAGAATGAATGTCTTTGTGCCTATGGTCAGGTGGAAGGACGAACACCCACAGTCAGTTGGTTGGCAGCAACCTGTAATAGATAAGTATTTTCCTACCCTGTGTAATTTGGCTGTAATTGGGCATGAATTGGTTATAATGTGTATGTTTCAGGAATTGTTCTTGATTTTCTAAGTGGATATACTATGTCCATTTCCTTACTACTTGGTTGTATAATTAGGCCAATAATAAATTACATGGTTAGAAGATGTTTTATATTCGTAAATACTTATGTCCTATGGTGGCATAAGCCAGAGTCACGAACTTTGAATGCAACTTTACTCTCTTAGTCGCTTTGAGTCCCTTGGAGGATGGGGTTTTTAAGCTCAAGAGAGGTAGTGCAGACATGCATAGACTCTCGGCGAGGCAAACAGAAACCTAGAACCCCTAAAATCCTAGACTTGATGAAGAAGCACAATAGTTGTGCCAGAGATTCCTTTAGGTGTTTTAGTCCAGGAGAAAGAGCATGAAGCTCTTAAGTCATTCATAACTGACGAACCTCAGGAAGGATAGCAAGAAATTCAAGTAACAAAAGGGAGTATCCCTTCATTTAGAATATGAATGGATGAGAACCTTTCAGAGGATCTGAGGTCTATCACGATCGTCAGATCTAACGAACTTGCAAGAAGGTTAACAGTGGGACTGTTGAACACTCAAAGTTCAGGAGGAATAAGATTCATCGATCAAGTAAAGCGATCGACCATTGATTTATTCCAATGGGAAGAAAGGGATTCGAAACATCGGTTACTGGGAGTCTAGAGAACAGAGGGAAGTTGTCCCCAAAGAAAAATTCTGAAACGAGAGACTCAGAAAAAAGACAGAGGGAAAAGATCTTATCTAGACCATCAGATCTAGCACCGAGGACCGATAGTCGTTGGATCCGAGAGAAGGTGTGCGAGGTTAACCCTCATATAATCAAGAGAGAGAGACCCGTTAAAGTCCCGAAAACAAATTTTGACCGTGATTTTGTAGAGGACACATGGTGAGAGTTAGGCATTTCGCTGACTCACTATTGAAATAAGTCAACAGGAGGAGTTATTAGAACTCACGAGTCACGAAATCATGACTTAATCCTCATCGATTGATTTAAGAGAGATTACAGTCGTTAGATCATGGGGATTGTGGGTCGTCGATCTAACTCAGATCCGGACCGTTGATTTAATTCACCAAGGATTTGGACACCAGGAAATTTGAGGGAGGACTTCCCCAAAATTGCGAAAGGAGATTCTCTGAAAGAATTAGGAGCATCCATTTTGGAGAACACGTGGAAGAGATCCAGAAACCACCAAGGTTTGGTCATTAGGGAAATAGGAGTGAAGACTCCCCCAGAATCCCAAAAGATAGAATGTCGGGGTTTGATTCGGGTCATTGATCAAGTTGAGGATCTGGACCGTAGATTCAGATGGTATCGAGCTTTTTGGTTTTGGGGATTTGAAAGGGAAAGGCGGAAGCACTGCATCATGATTCTCTGAATCGCAAAACTCAAATTACTCGGAGGAGTAGCCCTAGGCCATAGGATAGGATCACATGGAGAAGGTTTAAGGGAGGGAGACAAGAATCTTAGCCCTGTTTCGGGTTTCAGGGATTGAAGGAACAAGGATTCCTTACAACAAGAATCCCGAAATATGAGTTCTAGTAGCGCCATTTAGTCTTAGCACTTGGTCATGAAGGTGGTCGCATGGAGTAGGGAAAAAGGGGAGCCAAAGAGCTCGTTAACCCCATTTTGGGTTTCGGCATTTTAAAGGACAGGGAGCCGGGGAGAGCTCACACAAAGGAATTATGAAACATGAAAGTTGGGAGCGCCTTTTGGTAAGGCCTGTGGTCATAACCATCAATCACATGGAGGAGGATGAGGGAATAACTAGCCCGCGCTAGGCCCTCGTAGGAATTCGGGGATTCTGACCCTAGAGAAAAGGGCGAAAAAAAAATATTTTTCCATAGTGGGTGTGTGACAAATTGGTATCAAAGCATGGTTACAACACTTGGCTTGCTTGGGCTCATGCACGAGTCATAGGAAAACATTCTTGAATTACTTTAAGGAAGAATATCATTCCTTTGGGAAATGATAGCTGATCCAACAGGAGTGGGATTATGCTAAAGGACACTAATCTTTAAACTAAAATAGAAATGTGAACGGATGGAAAGGATCCGTAGCAGTAATGATTATTGCTTTGATGAAGGGTTAAATCTAGTATCGGTGTATAACCCCTCATAAACAAAGGAATGAGTCTGGTGACCATTCCCTAAAAAGGGAGAGCATGCGCAGCTCTCGAGTTTCAAGTGGACTGAGAAAAAAAAATTGTTTCTGAGTATGAGAATTTTTGGACAGGGTTTTTCTAATCAAGATGATAAATGAAGCTGCAGAATTATAGAGTGATTGAGTGAGAAATCACAGCAGCCTCCCTTTCTTGGTGGATAGGAAAACTAATCTTCTAGAGTTCTTGTTGGAGGAGGAGGATGGCCTCTATCCCTAACTGTACTGAACAAAAGGAGAAACTCTAGATATAATGGTCAAGATCGATCTTGACCTAGAGATACTTTGGATTTCTGAACTAGGATACTTGGAAAGTCGTCCAAATGATATTAGATATTATTGCTAAAGCTAAGATAAAAAGGTTGACTAAATGTTGATCTTGAATGTGGTAAAGGGAGTGTTGGGGTACTTCTAGAATCCCAATGGGTCATATTGACATCCAATGGTGGATGGTAGCTATATTGATATAATTGGAAGCTAGTTTGGTTGACTCTGTTACCTTGGGCATGGTTAGAATTTCCCGTAATGAATTTATAAGTTGGGTAATGTTCCAAAGAGGTTGAGTCAAGAATGTTTTCTTGCCAATAGCTATAGTATAAAAAGGAAAGTGACCCTGGTTGGTTATTTCCATAAGAGAAGGAAACGTTAGTATGAGTTATGACTGCGAGATTAGTCATGTAAGTGACTGTAATCTCTAACTAAAAGAACACTAAGGATAAAACTAAGCTAGTATGATGAATACTTAGTTGTGTGTGTATGCTTGAGTGCATGGATTTAATGCATTATGAAGCCTTATATTAATATTGGTTAGGTACGAATGATAGTAAATGTGCAAGTGATGTAAGAGTATAAGTATACCAAAAGCCCAATATGATTTCCCTGATGAGTGAAACGTGAGGCAAGCATTGCACTTGCCAAGATTGAGTGAATACTATGGATGCATAGTTGACTCCATTCTGAAGAGTCACGAAAGTTCTCTTCCAAGTAATAGCTTGAGGGGCGTGTATTCCCTTTTCTTAGGGAATACTAATATGATTAGATAAAAGGGTAAATGAGCAAAGATGATATGTTGGCATAATAAGAGGAAAATGATTATGCCTTTGGGGATCACATGAGAAGGATTGTGAACAACCCTGAGTTGACTGATCTTAAAAGTAAAGATGTATGTGGGCTATAAAATATACCTATGACAGCTACATACATCTGAAGAGTATAAGTATACGAATGATAGTAAATGTGCAATTGATGCACATGTGTGATGTAAGAGTATAAGTATACCAAAATCCCAATATGATTTCCCTAATGAGTGAAACGTGAGGCAAGCATTGCACTTGCCAAGATTGAGTGAATACTATGGATGCATAGTTGACTCCATTCTGAACATTCACAAAAGTTATGTTCCAAGTAATAGCTTGAGGGGAGTGTATTCTCTTTTCTCGGGGAATATTAATATGATTAGATAGAAGGGTAAATGAGCAAAGATGATATGTTGTCATAATAAGAGGAAAATGATTATGCCTTTGGGGATCACATGAGAAGGATTGTGAACAATCCTGAGTTGACTGATCTTAAAATTAAAGATGTATGTGGGCTATAAAATATACCTATGACGGCAGAGCAAGTCTGAGGGACGCCTTGACTATATGACTCGATAGAGTCTCCCAAATTCTTCATGTGAGAGAAAACCTTGGCAAGGCAAGATGGGTCACCCAAGGGACTGTATAGAAGAGAAGGGGATGCCTGAGCCTAGGCCTGGAGGGTGAGTGACTGCAAGAAAGATGAAACCATGATATTTCTTGTAAACTATTGAATTGGGATCATGCACACAATGGGTATGTCAAGGAAAAAAAACAATGAGCCTGGATAACAAAACAACCATGTGGATACAAATCCATAAACTGCACAGATAAGTATTGTGCTAGATTATGAAATTTTCCTCTTGAATTTTGGAACAACAGTAAGATGTTTTCACATAGAATTGTGACTAACGTGCTTGTTGTCCAAGAATTATTGAAGGCAGGTAACAAAGAATAAGGGTCTGAGAAAGGACTTGACCGAGAAAGAAAGATCAAGATTTTTGAAACAGTTGAATAAGAAAGGCATGATAGGTGTTTTTGAGAAAGAACATCGAGGACGGTGTTCCTTTAAGGGGAAGGGAATTGTAACACCCTGTTTCCCCCAATTTGTAATTAATCATAAAATAGGAATACCATGCTAAGGCATTATGACAATGTAAATGTATTATTGTTTGAGTTTCCAATAACTAACTGTGGGGCTGAAGCCTTGAAAGTATTAGCCACGATATCATTAGAGGAGAGAAATCAGTTAATGAAGAAATAACTGGTGGTTGAACAATCAACCACCCCCATGAATGGAAACATGGGTTGTCAGCCTGAAGTACTGCAGGGACCTACAGACCTTAGCTTCCTTCTGACATAAAGAACAGGATAGGTCGGCAAAACCTTCCAACGTAAGAGGGATACACACGAGAGAGGAGACATCAGAACGGAAAAGCGTAAGCTTGCAAGGGAGATGCACGGAGCTCTCCAATGAATGATGAACAAAAGGCTGTAATTTTGATGCTGAGTGATAATCAGATAAACCTTGCCGAGGCCATAACAAAGAGAAATCTCTGAGTTACAGAGAACAAGACCCAAACAGAAGCGGAAACGAAGGAAGAACCCTCGAGAAGTGCGAGAGTTCCCTGGAGATATCATGGCTTAGCATGGGGGTGGCCAGAGTGCTAAGAATGAATGCCTCTGTTCCTATGGTCAGGTGGAAGGACGAACACCCATAGACAGTTGGTTGGCAACAAACTGTAATAGATAAGTATTTTCCTACCCTGTGTAATTTAGCTGTAACTGGGCATGAATTGGTTATACTGTGTATGTTTCAGGAATTGTGCTTGATTTTCTGAAAGGATATACTGTGTCCCTTTCCTTACTACTTGGTTGTATAATTAGGACAGTAAGAAATTATATGGTTAGAAGATTTTTTATACTTGTAAATACTTGTGTTCTGTGGTGGCATAAGCCAGGGTCACGAACTGTGAGTTCGTCGACCATTAGGCATAGTCGCATGTATGCAGGTTTACTCTCTCAATCACTCTGAGTCCCTTGGAGGATGAAGTTTGTTAAGCTCAGGAGAGGTAGTGAAGACATGCATAGACTCTCGACGAGGCAAACAGAAACCCAGAACCCCTAAAGTCCTAGACTCGATGAAGAAGCATAATAGTTGTGTCGAAGATTAGTCGTTTTAGTCCAGAAGAAAGTGCGCAAAGCTCTTAAGTCCTTCATACCTGACGAAGCTCAGGAAGGATAGAAAGAAGTTCAAGTAACGAAATGGAGTATCCCTCCATTTGGAAGATGAACGGACGAGATCCTTTTGGAGGATCTAAGGTCTTTCACGACTGTCAGATCTAATGAACTTGCAAGAAGGTTAACAGCGGGACTATTGAATGCTCAAAGTTCAGGAGGAATAAGAGTCGTCGATCAAATGAAATGATCGAACATTGATTTCTTCCAATGGGAAGAAATGGATTCAGAACATTGGTTACTGGGAGTTCAGAGAACAGGGGGAAGCTATCCCCAAAGGAAAATTCTGAAACAAGATACTTAGAGAAAAGATGGAGGGAAACGATCTGATCTGAACCATCAGATCTAGTGTCGAGGACCGATAGTCGTCATATCCGAGAGAAGGTGCGTGAGTTTAAACCTCATATAAGAAAGAGAGAGAGACCCATTAAAGTCTCGAGAAAATATCTGGATCGTCCTTTTGTATAGGACACGTGGTGAGAGTTAGGCATTTCGTTGACTCATTGTTGAAAGAAGTCAACAAGAGGAGTTATTAGAACTCACGAGTCACAAAATCATGACTTAATCCTATTAGATTGATTTAAGAGAGATCACATCCATTAGATCACGAGTATTGTGGGTCATCGATCTAACTAAGATCCGGACCATTGATTTAATTCACCGGGGATTTGGACACCGGGAAATTTGCGGGAGGAATTCCCCAAAATCGTGAAAGGAGATTCTCCAAAAGAATCAGGGGCATCCATTTTGGAGAACACGTGGCAGAGATATAGAATCCACCGGGGTTTGTTCATTAAGGAAATAAAAGTGAATACCCCACCAGAATCCTGAAAGATATAATGTCGGGGTTTGATCCGGGCCGTTGATCAAGTTGAAGATCTGGACCGTAGATCTGAATGGTATCAGGCTTTTGGGTTTCGGGGATTTGAAAGGGAAAGGCGGAAGCACTGCATCATGATTCTCTGAATCACAAAACCCAAATTACTCGGAGGAGTAGCCCTAGGCTACATGACAGGGTCACATGGAGAAGGCTTAAGGGAGGGCGCCAAGAATCTTAACCCTGCTTCAGGTTTCGGGGATTGAAGGAACATGGGTTCCTTGCAAAAATAATCGCAAAAGTCAAGTTCCTGTAGCATCATTTGGTGTTAGTGCATGGTCACGAAGGTGGTCGCATGGAGTAGGGAAAAAGGGGAGCCAAATATCTCGTTAACCCCATTTTGGGTTTCGGTGTTTCAAAGGACAGGGAGTCGGGGAGAGCTCGCACAAAGGAATTCTAAAATGCGAAAGCTGAGAGTGCCTTTTGGTAAGGCCTGTATTCATAACCATTGATCACATGGAGGAGGATAAGGGGAGATCTATCCTACGCTAGGCCCCCATAGGAATTTGGGGATTCTGACCCTCGAGAAAAGGGCGAAAAAAAAAATATTTTGCCGTAGTGGGTGTGTGACAAATTGGTATCAGAGCATGGTTACAACACTTGGCCTACTTGGGCTCATGCAAAAGTCATATGAAAATATTCTTGAAGTACTTTAAGGAATCATATCATTCCTTTTGCAAATGATAGCCAATCCTATAGGAGTGGGATTATGCTAAAGGACACTAATCTTTAAACTAAAATAGAAATGTGAACGGATGGAAAGGATCCGTTGCAGTAATGATTATTTCTTTGATGAAGGATTAATTCTAGTATAGGTGTATAACCCCTCATAAATAGAGGAATGAGTCTGGTGACCATTCCCTGAAAAGGGAGAGCATGCGCATCTCTCGGGCTTCAAGTGGACTGAGAAACAAATTTTTTTTCTGGGTATGAGAATTGTTGGACAGGGTTTTTCTAATCAAGCTGATAAATGTAGTTGTAGAATTATAGAGTGATTGAGTGAGAAATCACAGCAACCTCCCTTGCCTGGTGGATAGGAAAACTAATCTGCCAAAGTTCTTGTAGGAGGAGGATGATGGCCTCTGTCCCTGACTATGCTGAACAGAAGGAGACACTCTATATATAATGGTCAAGACCAATATTGACCTAAAGATACTCTGGATTTCTGAACTAGGATACTTGGAAAGTCGTCCAAATGGTATTAGACATTATTGCTAAAGCTAAGATAAAATGGTTGACTAAATGTTGATATTGAATGTGGTAAAGGGAGTGTTGGGGCACTTCTAGAATTCCAATGGGTCAAATTGACATCCAGTGGTGGATTGTAGCTATATAGATAAAATTGGAAGCTAGTTTGGTTGACTTTGTTACCTTGGGCATGGTTAGAATTTCCCATAATATATTTATAAGTTGGGTAATGTTCCAAGGAGGTTGAGGCAAGAATGTTTTCTTGCCATCTGCTATAGTATAAAAAGGAAAGTGACCCTGGTTGGTTATTGCCATAAGAGAAGGAAACGTCAGTATGAGTTATGACTTCGAGATTAGTCATGTAAGTGACTGTAATCTCTAACTAAAAGAACACTAAGGATAAAACTAAGCTAGTATGATGAATACTTAGTTGTGTGTGTATGCTTGAGTGCATGGATTTAATGCATTATGAAGCTTCTTGATATGAAGCCTGGTATTAATACCGGTTAGGTACGAATGATAGTAAATGTGCAATTGATGCACATGTGTGATGTAAGAGTATAAGTATACCAAAATCCCAATATGATTTCCCTGATGAGTGAAACGTGAGGCAAGCATTGCACTTGCCAAGATTGAGTGAATACTATGGATGCATCATTGACTCCATTCTGAAGAGTCACGGAAGTTATGTTCCAAGTAATAGCTTGAGGGGAGTGTATTCCGTTTTCTCAGGGAATATTAATATGATTAGATAGAAGGGTAAATGAGCAAAGATGATATGTTTTCATAATAAGAGGCAAATTATTATGCCTTTGGGGATCACATGAGAAGGATTGTGAACAATCCCGAGTTGACTGATCTTAAAAGTAAAGATGTATGTGGGCTATAAAATATACCTATGATAGCTACATGCAGGCTTATGGTTATGAGTATAGCTAAGTACATCATGGATGTAAGTTATCAAAAACTAGAATATGTGTGGATGCATAATCTGGAATGCATGTCACAAATGTATGTCTATATCCCTTAAGGAATGCTTATTAACAAGTTGAAGCTAATTCAAGCTTGAGGCCATTACAAATAGTGATGGATGTACAATAAGGAAGTTGCATGCTAAAGGAGTTCCCTATGAGGAAACTGTGTAAGGACTTCATCAAAAGAATAGAGTCACAACCCTAATAATTGTTGAAGGTTGGACAATGGGATGCAAAGCCTGTCTATATATAAGAATCTTGGATTACATTTTTAAATTATCATGTAATTAATAGAAGACTAACAACTGAATGTGACCATTCTCATAACCGAATGGTGGTGTGCAGGATGTACATGTTCATGATTCATTACGGGTAAAATACTTTGCTATTAAAGTATGTTGAGGTATCCTAAGAGTTAGGATGAGACTAACCCAGGGCTTCTCAGAAAAAGAGCAGTTGTGGAAATTGATATAGTTGGTAAAAGGCAAGTAAACTCCCTGAGTGTGATTAAATGAATATATGAGTACGTTTAACTGATTAGGCTTGGTTGAAGCCCTGATTAAGAAAAGGCAGTGAGGCCTTAGAGATAACTCAACTGGGTTGAAAAGTCCCAAGCAGTGTAGGAAGAGTTGGAAGAAGGGGAGAGTCTTCAATTCTTCCTTGTTGAGTATTGTGTTTTCTCTTGGATGAGAAAACTGATTTACCAATAAAAGTGAATGTTTTGACACCATAGTGATAAGGATTGTATTGTTGAAGATACAATCGAAATTTGTTTATGTTGCACTTGTGGAAACATTAAGGATAATGTGATGAAGTACATACAGACATTCTAGGACATGTCTGAAAATATTTTATTAATTTAAATGCTATGGTACTTGCATTTTAATTTACATGATGACTAATGTGCTTATGATGTATGTCATCTATAGAAAGAAATAAGATTGGAACTGTTGAGAAAGACAATTGCCAATAATGAACAACCTCAATAAGAGGATGACTATGAGAAGGTTCTTGTTGAAATATTATTGAAGGGACTTTAAAAGTCCCCATGGAGCACCACTGATGGGGCAAGATCAGAGAGAGTGCTAGTAGCCAAGAAAAGGTATAAAAAAAATGTTCATGCTTATGTGGCTGAGGGTATGAAAGGATTCGAGTGAGAATCCCTTCTGAAATATTTTATTGTCTCTTGTTAGGCACGAGATTTGAAAGGGAAGTGGTATGCCATGGATAACCAAGTAGGGTATGATTAGGGAAGAAGAACCCGAGTGATGGAGGTGTGAACCTATGGTAGTAAAGACCAATTGAAACCCTTAGAAGAATTCATGAACTAATATGTCATGAACACATAGACCAATCAAGGAATGATTGGAAACAAAAGTGCTCTTAGATAGCCCGTTGTATGGAATTACTTCAAGGAAATGCATATTTGCATAAAGGACAGACAATGGATTTACCATTGAGGAAGGAGGACCTTCCAACATTTCTACTCACATTGTATAGGTGTTAGAGAAAACCAAATTTGGGTGTCCATGATTGTTGGCACCCTGGTTATTAATGAAGGAATAATGCTTGGGTGCATTCATGCAAAACTTTTAAGTTTCATGTGTACTGATTTGGGATCATGATTGGCCTATAGCAGGAAATATGTTCTTGCTATAAGAATGAATGAAAATGAATAACCCATATGATGAAAAGGTTGGTTAAATTCCAACACACCATGACCAAGAACCTGTCATAAAGTGTGACAAACTTGAACTCAATGCAAGAGTGCATTGGATATGAATGTGGCCATGAATATTGGAACATTTGTTAAAATCCTTTGAAATGTTGAATTACGTTTTGAAAGGTTTGGTATGTTGAAATGAGGCATAGGCAAGGACTGAAATCCCCTTTTTATGTTTATGTAGATGTGATGAACTGTTAGTATGCATATATATATGTGTGTTTGTGGGTGTGGGTATGTGTGTGTGTGTGTGTGTGTGTGGAGGCATGAGAGACTAACGGTTTGTTTGGTTGTATGAAGAATGAACTGCAGGAGGAAAAGGGTCTTGGATATGGTAGTGTTGTAAGCCCATAAGAAAGACCGATTTCCTGTTGAGCCAAACTACAAGGAATGGTATTTCCTTTTGAGAAAGTGAATTTGATTGTTAGTATGCACAATTCTGAAATTGTTGTGATGACGTTGTAAAGGTGCAATAAAAATGTATGTGCACGAGAACTAACAAATTGATTAGCTGAGGAATGATTGCAGGAAGAAAGAGTCTTGGATATGGAAATGTTGTAAGCCCATGAGGAAGACCGATTTCCTGCTGAGCTAAAATGTTATGGGGAAGAAAGTCCCATATTTATGAATTTGGTTCTGTACAGAACAGATCTGAAAATAAACAAAGAGATTGGAAAATTTGTGGGTGACAGATTTGCAATAAAATTCTGAAAGTTAGAATTTATAATGATGTCTCATGAATTTTGTATACCTATGATATAGGTGAGAAGAAAATATATGTCCAGAAAGGACAGATGAAGGCTGTCAAAGCTAAAGATGATAAAAAATGGCTACTGTTGAGCCATGATAACCCCATGATAAGTCATGATCGCCTCAAATACATTTTTCTGAGGTAACACAAGCCGGAGGGATGCCTCAGCAGAGCAAGTCTGAGGGACACTTCAACTGTAAGACTCGATAGAGTCTCCGAAATTCTTCCTGTGTGAGAAAACCTTGGCAAGGCAAGATGGATCACCCAAGGGATTGTATAGAAGAGAAGGGGATGCCTGAGCCTGGGCCTAGAGGGTGAGTGACCACAAGAAAGATGAAACCATGAGAGTTCTTGTAAACTATTGAATTGGGATCATGCACACAATGGGTATGTCAAAGGAAAAAAATGAGCCTAGATAACAAAACAACCATGTGGATACAAATCCACAAACTGCACAGATAAGTATTGTGCTGGATTATGAAATTTTCCTCTTGAATTTTGGAACAACAGTAAGATGTTTTCACATAGAATTGTGACTAACATGTTTGTTTTCCAAGAATTATTGAAGGCAGGTGATGAAGACTAAGGGTCTGAGAAAGGACCTGGTTGAGAAAGAAAGATCAAGATTTCTGAAACAAATGAATAAGAAAGGCATGATAGGTGTTTTTAAGAAAGAACACCGAGGATGGTGTTTTTGAGAAAGAACACCGAGGATGGTGTTTTTGAGAAAGAACATCAAGGACAGTGTTCCTTTAAGGGGGAGGGAATTGTAACAACCTGTTTCCCCCAATTTGTAATTAATCATAAAATAGGAATTACCATGCTAAGGCATGAGGACAATGTAAATGTATTATTGTTTGAGTTGTCAATAACTGATTGTGGGGGTGAAGCCTTGAAAGTATTGGCCATGATATCATTAGAGGAGAGAAATCAGTTAATGAAGAAAGGACTAGTGGTTGAAAAATCAACCACCCCCATGAATGGAAACATGGGTTGTCAGCCTAAAGTACCGTAGGGACCTGTAGACTTGAGCTTCCTTCTAACAAAACCAACAGGATAGGTCGGCAAAACCTTCCAAGGTAAGAGGGATACACACGGGAGAGGAGACATTGGGACGGAAGAGTGTAAGCTCACAAGGGAGATGCGCGAATCTCTCCAGCGAATGATGAACAGAAGGTTGTGAGTTTGATGCTGAGTGAGCATCAGATAAACCTCGTCGAGGCCATAAAAGAGAGAAATCTCTGAGTTACAAAGGAAAATACCCAAACAAAAGAGGAAATGGAGGAAGAACCCTTGACAAGTGTGAGAGTTCCCTGGTGATATCATGGCTTGGCATGAGGGTGGCCAGAGTGTTAAGAATGAATTCCTTTGTGCCTATGGTCAGGTGGAATGATGAACACCCACAGTCAGTTGGTTGGCAGCAACCTGTAATAGATAAGTATTTTCCTACCCTATGTAATTTAGTTGTAACTAGGCATGAATTGGTTATGCTGTGTATGTTTCAGGAATTGTGCTTGATTTTATGAATGGATATACTATGTCCCTTTCCTTACTTCTTGGTTGTATAATTAGGCCAGTAAGAAATTAAATGGTTAGAAGATGTTTTATACTCGTAAATACTTGTGTCCTGTGGTGGCATAAGCCAGAGTCACGAACTTTGAGTTTGTCGACCATTAGGCATAGTCTCATGTACGCAGGTTTACTCTCTTAGTCGCTCTGAGTCCCTTCGAGGATGGAGTTTGTTAAGATCGGGAGAGGTAGTGAAAACATGCATAGACTCTCGGTGAGGAAAATAGAAACCCAGAACCCCTAAAGTCTTAGACTTGATGAAGAAGCTCAATAGTTGTGTCGAAAATTCCTTTAGGTGTTTTAATCCAGGAGAAAGAGCATGAAGCTCTTAAGTCCTTCATACATGATGAAGCTCAAGAAGGATAGTGAGAAGTTCAAGTAATGAAAGGGATTATCCATTCGTTTGGAATATGAAAAAATGAGATCCTTTCAGAGGATCTGAGGTATGTCACGACCGTCAAGTCTAACGAACTTGCAAGAAGGTTAATGGCGGGACTATTGAACACTCAAATTTCAGGAGGAATAAGAGTCATCGATCAAGTGAAACGATTGACCATTGATTTCTTCCAACGGGAAGTAAGGGATTCATAACATTGGTTACTGGGAGTCTAGAAAATAGAGGGAAGTTGTCCCCAAAGGAAAATTTTGAAACAAGAGACTCGGAGAAAAGACGGAGGGAAAAGATCTGATCTGGACCGTCAGATCTAGCGCTGAGGACCGATAGCCGTCGGATCTGAGAAAAGGTGGGTGAGGTTAACCCTCATATAAGAAAGAGAGAGAGACCTGTTAAAGTCCCAAGAACATATCTAGACCGTCCTTTTGTAGAGGACACGTGGGGAGAGTTAGGCATTTCGTTGACTCACTGTTGAAAGAAGTCAACGGGAGGAGTTCTTAGAAATCACGAGTCGCAAAATCATGACTTAATCATAGTCGATTTATTTAAGAGAGATCATAGTCATTATATCATGGGGCTTTTGGGTGGTCGACCTAAATCATATCCGGACCATTGATTTAATTCACCGGGGATTTGGACACCAGGAAATTTGAGGGAGGACTTCCCCAAAATCGCGAAAGGAGATTCTCTGAAAGAATCATGGGAGTCCATTTTGGAAAACATGTGGCAGAGATCCAGAAGCCACTGGGGTTTGGTCATCATGGAAATAGGAGTGAATACCCCGCTAGAATCTCAAAAGATAGAATGTTGGGGTCTGATCCGGGTCGTTGACCAAGTTGAAGATATGGACTGTAGATCCGAATGGTATCGGGCTTTCAGGTTTTGGGGATTTGAAAGGGAAAGGTGGAAGCACTGCATCATGATTCTCTGAATCACGAAACCTGAAGTACTCGAAGGAGTAGCCCTAGGTCACAGGAGAGGGTCACATGGAGAAGGCTTAAGGGAGGGAGCCAAAAATCTTAGCCCTGTTTTGGGTTTCGAGGATTGAAGGAACAAGGGTTCCTTGCAAAAAGAATCTCGAAAGCCAAGTTCTGGTAGTGCCATTTGGTGTTAGCAGGTAGTCACGAAGGTGGTATCATGGAGTAGGGAAAAATGGGAGCCAAAGAGCTCGTTAACTCAATTTTGGGTTTCGGCGTTTCAAAGGACAGGGAGCCAGGGAGAGATCGCACAAAGGAATTATGAAACGTGAAAGCCGGGAGCGCCTTTTGGTAAGGCCTGTTGTCATAACCATCGATCACATGGATGGTGAAAAAAAGGATGGGAGTTTGATGTTGAGTGAGCATCAGATAAACCTCATCGAGGCGATAACAGAGAGAAAGCTCTGAGTTACAGAGGACAGTACCCAAATAGAAGAGGAAACAGAGGAAGAACCCTCGAGAAGTGTGAGAGTTCCCTGGTGATATCATGGTTTGGCATGAGGGTGGCCAGAGTTATAAGAATGAATGCCTTGATGCCTATGGTCATGTGGGATGATGAACACCCACAGTCAGTTGGTTGGCAGCAACTTGTAATAGATAAGTATTTTCCTACCCTATGTAATTTAGCTGTAACTGGGCATGAATTGGTTATACTGCGTATGTTTCAGGAATTGTGCTTGATTTTATGAATGGATATACTATATCCCTTTCCTTACTGCTTGGTTGTATAATTAGGCCAATAATAAATTACATGGTTAGAAGATGTTTTATACTCATAAATACTTGTGTCCTGTGGTGGCATAAGCCAGAGTCATGAACTGTGAGTTTGTCGACCATTAGGCGTAGTCTCATGTACGTAGGTTTACTCTCTTAGTCGCTCTGAGTCCCTTCGAGGACGGAGTTTGTTAATATTAGGAGAGGTAGTGCATACATGCATAGACTCTTGGTGAGGAAAACAGAAATCCAGAACCCCTAAAGTCCTAGACTTGATGAAGAAGCACAATAGTTGTGTCAAAAATTCCTTTAGGTGTTTTAGTCCAGAAGAAAGAGCTCGAAGCTCTTAAGTCCTTCATACCTGATGAAGCTCAATAAGGATAGCAAGAAGTTAAAGTAATGAAAGGGAGTATCCCTTCATTTGCAATATGAATAGATGAGATCCTTTTGGAGGATCTGAGGTCTGTCACGATCGTCAGATCTAACAAACTTGCAAGAAGGTTAAAAGCGGGATTGTTGAACACTCAAAGTTCAAGAGGAATAAGAGTCATCGATCAAGCGAAACGATCGACCATTGATTTATTCCAACGGGAAGTAAGGGACTCGAAACATTGGTTACTGGGAGTCTGGAGAATAGGGGGAAGTTGTCCCCAAAGGAAAATTCTGAAACAAGAGACTTGGAGAAAAGACGAAGGGAAAAGATCTGATCTGGACCGTCAGATCTAGCGCTGAGGACCGATAGCCGTTAGATATGAGAGAAGGTGCGTGAGTTTAACCCTCATATAAGAAAGAGAGAGAGACCCGTTAAAGTCCCAAGAACATATCTGGACCGTCCTTTGTAGAGGACACGTGGCAAGAGTTAGGCATTTCGCTGACTCACTATTGAAAGATGTCAACGGGAGGAGTTCTTAGAACTCACGAGTCGCGAAATCATGACTTAATCCTAGTCAATTTATTTAAGAGAGATCACAGTTGTTATATCATGGGGCTTGTGGGCCATCTATCTAACTCATATCCGGACCATTGATATAATTCACCGAGGATTTGGACACCAGGAAATTTGAGGGAGGACTTCCCCAAAATCGTGAAAGGAGATTCTCCGAAAGAATTAGGGGCGTCCATTTTGGAGAACACGTGGTAGAGATCCAGAAGCCACTGGGGTTTGGTCATCATGGAAATAGGAGTGAAGACCCCACTAGAATCTCGAAAGATAGAATGTTGGGGTTTGATCTGGGTCATTGATCAAGTTGAAGATCTGGACTGTAGAACCGAATGGTATCGGGCTTTCGGGTTTTGGGGATTTGAAAGGGAAAGGTGGAAGCACTGCATCATGATTCTTTGAATCATAAAACCTGAAGTACTCGGAGGAGTAGCTCTAGGCCACAAGAGAGGGTCACATGGAGAAGGATTAAGGGAGGGAGCCAAGAATCTTAGCCCTGTTTCAGGTTTCGAGGATTGAAGGAACAAGGGTTCCTTGCAACAAGAATCCCAAAAGACAAGTTCTGGTAGCACCATTTGGTGTTAGAAGGTAGTCACGAAGGTGGTCACATGGAGTAGGGAAAAAGGGGAGCCAAAGATCTTGTTAACCCCATTTCGGGTTTCAGCATTTCAAAGGATAGGGAGCCAGGGAGAGCTCGCACAAAGGAATTCTAAAACGCGAAAGCCGGGAGCCCCTTTTGGTAAGGCATGTGGTCATAACCATCGATCACATGGATGATGAACAGAAGGATGCAAGTTTGATTCTGAGTGAGCATCAGATAAACCTCGTTGAGGCCATAATAGAGAGAAAGCTCTGAGTTACAGAGGATAGTACCCAAATAGAAGAGGAAACAGAAGAAGAACCCTCGAGAAGTGTGAGAGTTCCCTAGTGATATAATGGCTTGGCACGAGGGTGGCCAGAGTGCTAAGAATGAATTCCTTTGTGTCTATGGTCGGGTGGAATGATGAACACCCACAGTCATTTGGTTGGCAGCAACCTGTAATAGATAAGTATTTTCCTACCCTATGTAATTTAGCTGTAATTGGGCATGAATTGGTTATATTGCGTATGTTTCAGGAATTGTGCTTGATTTTTTGAATGGATATACTATGTCTCTTTCCTTACTACTTGGTTTTATAATTAGGCCAGTAATAAATTACATGGTTAGAAGATGTTTTATACTCATAAATACTTGTGTCCTGTGGTGGCATAAGCCAGAGTCATGAATTGTGAGTTTGTCGACCATTAGGCGTAGTCTCATGTATGTAGGTTTACTCTCTTAGTCGCTTTGAGTCCCTTTGAGGATGGAGTTTGTTGAGCTCAGGAGAGGTAGTGCAGACATGCACAGACTCTCGGCGAGGAAAACAGAAACCCATAACCCCTAAATTCCTAGACTTGATGAAGAAGCGCAATAGTTGTGTCGAAAATTCCTTTAGGTGTTTTAGTCCAAGAGAAAGAGCGTGAAGCTCTTAAGTCCTTCATACATGATGAATATCAAGAAGGATAGAGAGAAGTTCAAGTAACGAAAGGGAGTATCCCTTCTCTTGGAATATGAACGGACGATATCCTTTCGAAGGATCTGAGGTCTGTCATGACCGTCAGATCTAACGAACTTGCAAGAAGGTTATCAGTGAGACTGTTGAACACTCAAAGTTCAGGAGGAATAAGAGTCATCGATCAAGTGAAACGATCGACCATTGATTTCTTCCAATGGGAAGTAAGGGATTCAGAACATCGGTTACTGGGAGTTTGGAGAATAGGGGGAAGTTGTCCCCAAAGGAAAATTCTGAAACAAGAGACTCGAAGAAAAGATGGAGGGAAAAGATCTGATCTGGACCGTCAGATCTAGCGCTGAGGACCGATAGCCGTCGGATCTGAGAGAAGGTGTGAAAGTTTAATCCTCATATAAGCAAGAGAGAGAGAGACCCGTTAAAGTCCCAAGAACAGATATGGACCGTCCTTTTGTAGAGGACACATGGCGAGAGTTAGGCATTTCGCTGACTCACTGTTGAAAGAAGTCAACGGGAGGAGTTCTTAGAACACAGGAGTCACAAAATCATGACTTAATCCTCATCAATTTATTTAAGAGAGATCACAATTGTTATATCATGGAGTTTGTGGGCCGTCGATCTAACTCATATCTAGACCGTTGATTTAATTCACCGGGGATTTGGACACCGGGAAATTTGAGGGAGGACTTCCCCAAAATCGCGAAAGAAGATTCTCCAAAAGAATCAGGGGTGTCCATTTTGGAGAAAATGTAGCAGAGATCCAGAAGCCATCGGGGTTTTGTCATCGTGGAAATAGGAGTGAAGACCCTACTAGAATCCCAAAATATAGAATGTCAGAGTTTGATCCGGGTCGTTGATCAAGTTGAAGATCTGGATTGTAGATCCGAATGGTATCAGGCTTTCGACTTTCGGGGATTTGAAAGGGAAAGGTGGAAGCACTACATTGTGATTCTCCAAATTGCAAAACCCAAATTACTCAGAGGAGTAGCCCTAGGCCACGGGAGAGGGTCACATGGAGAAGGCTTAAGGGAGGGAGCCAAGAATCTTAGCCCTGTTTCAGGTTTCGAGGATTGAAGGAACAAGGGTTCCCTGCAACAGGAATCCCGAAAGACAAGTTCTGGTAGCACCATTTGGTGTTTATGGGTAGTCACGAAGGTGGTCACATGGAGTAGGGAAAAAGGAGAGTCAAAGAGCTCATTAAGCCAATTTCGGGTTTTGGCATTTCAAAGGACAGGGAGCCAGTGAGAGATCGCACAAAGGAATTCTAAAATGCGAAAGTTGGGAGCGCCTTTTGGTAAGGCGTGTGGTCATAACCATCGATCACATGGATGAGGATAAGAGAATATCTAGACTGAGCTAGGCCCCCGTAGGAATTTGGGTATTCTGACCCTCGAGAAAAGGGCGAAAAAAAAAATTTATTTTTCTGTAGTGGGTGTGTGACAGGATTAAGGAGAAACATGATTCATTTGAAAAAATTAAAACTATTATATATAGGGATCCACATTTTCGTAATCCATAATTCAATCACAATTTCTTTCTTTATACTTTTTCTTATGTTCATTCCCTTACAGTGGTGCTAACATATAAAGACTATGAAGGAAACAAAGCACATATCTCTTCTATGAGTACAAATCTACAAGGAGTAGAACTTAATTCCCCTTCCATAGATAAGCAAGCTTTTTGTTGTCTATAAAGTTGTCAAACATTTTAGGTCTTATATCCTTAGGAATCATACAAAAGTGATAGTACCTTACCTTGATGTCCAATCATTATTAACCCAACAAGAATTAGGGGAATGTAGAGGCAATTGGATGACAACCATCCAGGAATTTGATCTTGAGATAAAACTTGCTCACATTGTATGAGGGAAAGGATTATGTAAGTTTGTTGTAGAATCACAAGATACTAGAATAAAGGAAGAATAGGGATGGGAAAATGAATTTTCCATTTATACTAATGAGGTCCTTTACATCCTAGCTACTAAATATTTGTGGTATAATGATATGAAATTTTTCTACACCGTGGAACATGCTTGAGCCACATGAATTTAAAAGGGAAAAGGGATTTATGACAAAAGCATGCTTAATACAAACTAAATAATGTTATCCTTTTCCAAAATAATTATGACGGAGTATTATTAGGATGTCTAAAAAAGGAAGACATTGAAAAAGTCTTGAAAGATCTCCATAATGGGATAGATGGAGGTCATTTTTCCTGTGAAACTACAACTCACAAAGTCTTTAGAGTGGGATATTATCAACGTACTCTCTTTCAAGATGTGCACACTTATGTAAGGAAATGTAAAACTTGTCAGTTGAGAATGGAAATAGAGAAGAAAGAATCAATAGCACTGCAACTTGTAACAATTAGCATACCTTTATAGTATTGGGGAATAGATATAATAGGAGAGATAAATCCTCATTTGTCAAAGCAACATAAGTATATTTTAACCGCGATAGATTATTTTACCCTATGGGATGAAGTTGTTCCTTTAACACAAGTAAATGAGAAGCTAGTCATTCAATTTTTAGAACAACATTTAATCACTAGGTTTGGGGTTCCTTTTGTTATTGTTTTTTATAATGTTGCTTATTTTTCTTTCTTCCTTATTGTATAAATTTGCATTAGATAAGGGGATCATTTTGAGGTAATTATCCACAAGGTAATGAAGTGGATGAGTCAATTAACAAAAATCTAATTCAAAATTTGAAAATAATTATAACTCAAAATCACTATAAAGAAAATAATGCTTTACCCAATTCTCTCTGGCTGATAGAGTTACTTCTCTTTATTATTTTGTGTGTGGGAATGAAACAATTCTTCCAACAAATATTTTCCTACCATCCTTATAGTTTTCCTAGGCTTTGAGAGATGAACCTTCTTTTTTCATTCAAAACATAATTGATACATTGATTATGTTGGAGGAAGAGAGGAAAATGACCAAACATAAATTTGTTGTGCACTAATAGATTGTGAACATATGGTTTGATAAACATAAGGATGGAGATAAGAATTTTGAAGTAGGAGATTTGGTTCTGAAGTGGGTGTTGTGAGTGGGAAATCCCTCTATGGACTAGCACTTAGGGTTTATTATGCATGCAGAAAAGACCTAAAGAATCCTACTTTCTACCATCGTCCCGGACCTAATCCCCATTATTCTTAAGCAAATACATAGTTAAGAAGATCAAGTGAGCATACCTTATTTCGGGTGTTTGATATTCAAAGCAAATACATAGTTAAGAAGATCAAGTGATCATGCCTTATTTCAAGTGTTTGATATTCATCCTTCTTCATGCTTGATCACTCTTTGACTGCAGCTCTCCTCCCAAGGCTGACCTGCATTCACTCAAGAAAAACAAAAAACAACGCATGAATTTGATCTATAGATTAATGGGTTAGAGATTTAATTAGTATGTATACAATAAACTATGAAAACCTAATATGGTGGGATGGGAAAAGTATTTCTTTATTATTAACTTTAACAAATTAACTTACAATGATGAAGCGGCCACTGCTCCATGAACCTGGTCCTAGGCTCCTCTTCAAATGTCCTCCAACTTCTTTGCTCTATCTTTCTCTTTGCACAAGGAAGGCTAAAGGGTTGGGACAAATGGAATGTGCAATTGGGTATAGTATCTTTACTATGATTCTCCTCTTCCAAATGGGACCCCTGGCCCTTCTTTTATAGGCTAGGAGAAGCTAGGTATTTGGTCGAACCCTTGGTCATGCATGGCCAGAAGGTTTAGTTGACTCACCCAAAGTTGTGTGTTATGTTAGCAACTTTCCTCTTTCATCCTTTTGTAGGTACACGCGGGATTTTTTAGGTCAGCTAGCGTGTACACGCATGCAGTAATGAGGCAGGGTGCGTGGGACTTTATAAAAGAGGTTTTTAAGAAGATTTGTTCAGTAGTGCTTTGGCAAAGAAGGAATCTGAGATGGCCTGATGCCAGGTAAACATGTCTGGTAAAAATTAGGGTTATAACAGATTCCCCCTAATGTGTGAGGTCATAAGAGCATCTGATGGCCGAAATACATTAACAATCTTTACTAATGTGCTGAACAAGTGAGCCCAAGGACCAAAAATTGGGAGGCATCGTCTGCAAAAATAACAATTGTCTCACCGAGGCAGGCATACCGATGCTCGGGATAAAATCATGGCTACCAATCAAATACACTGTAGATCCATGTCATATAACTATATAAAGTGTAGCTGCGAACAATACACAGTGGAGCTACATCTCAAAATCAAAAAGATATACATGTAGAGTATCCACCTTCTTAGAAGATGATAAGGCCTGATGGTTGGAGCTGAGGTCTTCAGAGCTTGAGCAACAACTTCAAAATCTTCAAAACTCAGGTAGGAGTGTAATATGAGTGTACAAATTCACTACCCAGAGGTCTTCGATGGCTCGTCATTCATGGACTAGAGAATATTGATGATCATACTGAAGGTTTCATTAATTTCGAACGAAGACTTGATTGGATGTTCAAGATGGCCAGGTATGAGGGCAAGAGACAAACTGTAGAGGGTCCGACTCAGGCTTGGTAAAAAATTCCCTTAGACAATAGCACAACAAATGATGAGACTCGGGCAGCATGGCATTAACATAAGTTTACGAGGCAGGAGGCAACGCAAACTCTCCATATGTTTGGAAGAATAACCAAACGGAGGAGGACACGGCTCTATGTAGTGAGAACAGCTTCTTAAGGTCGTATTAAATCCTAGAGTTTGACGAACAAACGGATAGATGTGCTTTATCCAAGGGCGACTTATTGTGCTGCCAATAAATAAAATACTTTTTCTTTCCTCTGTTTGGGGTATATTTGATTTTTTTGTCTTTTTCAATGATTTTGGAAAAACAATAAAAGAATGTTACGTTACAATGGAGGAACGAGTGTTACAAACATACAAGTTCAAGGCGCAAGGACAAGATTGATGTTCAGAGAAATGACACTCGGGAAAAATCCTCCAGGGGCCAAAGGTATCAAGACGCAGAGGCAAAGTGATATAGGGCTTGCGTATAAGGTATGCTTCAGATAGTTTAGTTGAGAGAAACATGGAGTCGGCATTAGACGAAAGACGTAGGTATGCAACACAATGGTAACATCCTTCGATGTAAGTTTAACGAGCCTAGAAAAGGTAAGCTCGATCGTTTTTCATATTTAGAGAGTCTGAAAAAATGCAAAAGGAGATTCCATTGGGGTACCTTTTTCGAAGGTAGTCTAGTCAGTTCGAAAAAGGGGTAAACTAGCACTGATAGGACATCTATTCAAAACCATTTTAACGAGTGTGATAAAGACAAGATCACTCGGCCATTTTTTCATTTTTAAGGAGTCTGGAAAAATCTTAACTATGGACTCCGTCATGAATGTTCTTCTGGACCATTTTAACGAGTGTGAAAGAATAATGTCACTCGGCAATCTTTTCAATTTTAGGGAGTCTAAAAAGAGCTTAACTGTGGATTTCGTGGGGGTTCTTTTTTCGTACATTTAGTCCCTCAGGCCCGAAAAAGGGTTAAAATTATACCTGAGGGTACTCTTGTAAAGAAATAAAGTTCCTTAGAGTATACCTTTGTTCATATAGTTGAACCTCTAGACTGAAAAAGCGGTAAAGTATCGTCGGATAGACGTGACTTCAAATTTCAGTTTAACGAGCGTGAAAAGCCACAAGATTGCTCGGCAATATTTTCATGTTTAGAGGGTCTGAAAAGGGCTTAAAAGAAGACCTGTTATGTCTTTTGGAAGTCCCGAGGGTGAGGTCAAGAGTGAAAAGGAATCATGCAAATGAGGCTCAAACTCGTAATCAGGAAAAAACAACAAGGACTCCCGAGCCTACAGTGATTAAAGATAGCATGGACACCATAATGCAAACAGAATCTACCTAGGGCATCCATGTTCTGGTAAGATCTACCACCAACTCGCGACACTTCTAAAGAAGCAATGATGGTTCTGTGTCACAATCTAATGTTATCGATCCTATGGCAAAGGGATAAAGACAATGAGGTACAAAATTCATGGTAGAAACCTAACCTATATGCTCAAGTTGATCATCTAATATTTTTCCACGGACCGTCAAAAGTTACCCAAAACTCCAAAAAATTGTCCCGATACCCAATCATACCCTTCCAATGCAACTCCTAAATCACTCTAAATGGTTTTTGGTTTAAAGAAAATGATAAGGAGGGCCAAAAAAGTGACAAAAAGAGGCCAAAAATTCTATAAATAGAAGCTGGCAGCTCATTATCACCATTGCTGATTTGGAAATTGACTCTGGAGCAAAAAACCCCTTTTGATAAAAGTGGTGATTCTGGGAGTTACAGTGGAAGAAACGACCATCTATCTGGACCAAGTAAGTATAAACTCTCTCCTATTGCAATTTAAATCTTTATGTTTTCTTTGGGTTCCAAGTTTTGGGGGGGCATCGACCTTTAAAAGGTTGGCCCTAGGTCCACGTGTGATCAGAATCTGGACCAGGGGTCAAATTTTACCTCAAAAATGAAAGTTCTCAGAATTGCCTCAAAACAAA
>JASDQU010739448.1:226789-244247 GCA_032191745.1 Picea mariana | reverse complement strand
TGTGTATTAATTTATAACACATATTTACTCATGTCAAAGAACCTTTCCTCACACATGAACTTTGCAAAGAAAAACCAAGAACTTAATACATAAACCTGTTGCACATTTTAAACACATGAAGCAAGTGTATGGGAAAGACTTCTAAGTGCCAACTTATTATTTCTTTAGGCAGAGCCTGTAAAGGGCCAGGTAGCCTCTGGAACTCATCCTCTTAATTGAGGTGACATGTCCGGTAAATGCTCCTACAGTCTATCTCTGTATAAGAAATAGTAAGTTCTCACATTAACAGAGGTCACATTTGAGTGTATAACTCACATTTTGAATTATGGAAAATGGATACCTTGCACCCTTAAACAAGTACCTTCCATTTTCAGATCAACGTGGGTTGTCTTAGGATAGGCTGCATGTACATTTGGGCAGAGTAAAAACTGCATGTGTGTACACGTGACTGTCAGCATTACAGCCCGCATGGACCCCCTTATTGAATTAAAAAAATTTAAAAACAAGAGTTAACCCTCCTGAACTTTCGTGTTTTGCAGGATGTATGTTCACTGGAGAGAAAGAGAGCATGAGGAGGTTAGTGAGTTGGTCGGGGAAGACCCCAATGTTGTGGTTGCCTTGATGCAATGTGGGCTACTCAATTTCTTCTTATGTCCTTTTATGTGGGCAAAACCTAGGCTACTGAATGCCTTGGTTGATTATTGGCATCAAGATGCAAAGGCCTTTATGTTAGAGGGGTAGTCACTGGTGCCCACGACAGAGGACATATATTTTTTTACTGGCCTTTCCAGGAGAGGGGAACCATTCAACTTCCGGACATTTCCTTCGGGGCCACATAACATAGCGGAATTGATAGGACTTTACTATGAGGTTGGTATAGACCGATCGAGCTCACAAGTGCCCATAAGCAAGATTACTAACTTTTCGATGCAGGCGATTATGTTGCTTATTGGGCGGATCACTGGTTCTGCGGCTCTGCATCAGGCATCCCGTGCACAAATGAACTGTACAATCCAGTGCTTAAATGCACAAATATTTGACTGGAGCACAACACTACTAGATTGTATGAAGAGGCAGTTGGTAGATTGTCTATTGCGGATGTAGAGGAACTTCGGGTTTGGGACCATTCTATGTTATTTCTTCTTTGAAAGAGTTCCGAGCTTTAGTCCTCGAGTAGTGGTACGAGGACATCAGGCCTATCTTCCTGCAGTTTGTAGATGGGCAGTGTTACTGCCACGATAGGGTGGTGGAAGGACCAATGAGTTCTTTGACGATGATTTATTCACTTGGTTGTCATGATAGATCCCAGTCATAGAGGATTACCCTTATGTTGGGATTGACTTCTCGAGAGATCCTGAGATACCAGTACCTCCTGGTGAGGAGCGAGGAGAGATGGGTAAGTTGACATCATTGTTTTGGTGTTTTTTTTTTTTTTTTTTGAAACATATGTAATTTTTATGTTGTTTTTGTTATATATCATTTTTTTTATACTAGAGTATTTGAAGGATATGTGTTTGTTGTGTGCAGATGTGGGACCAGTACGACCTGCAGACTATGCGAGAAACAAGAGTCATCCTCATCCAGGGGCCGCACCTGTCGCCGCAATGGGACCAGCAGTAGCAGGAGAGCTTCCAGCCGGAGAGGCTGAGAGGGTGTTGAGACGAGTAGAGAGAAACTTTACTTTGCTCACTCGCACGGTCCCGATGGCAAAGATTGAGGATCTGCCACCATCTATGCATCCTCATTTAGTGGGGGCACCACGGATGTGGGTCCGATTGTTTCATCGTTTGGAAAACGTTGTTGATCAGTATAACAGGGCCCACAGGCCCTAACCTTAGTTAGACTTCTCACGTGCCGAGAGCACTACTTTTATATATCTTTTGACGGCATAAGCCCCATGACTCGTTATTGGTCATATTTTTGAGGTTCTTGCGTCCACCTCTGTACTCTAGTAACTATGATATTATATATGGATTTTTATGTCCTTTTGTGTCTTATGGATTCTTTTTTCCTTTAAAAATGTATTTACATGTTTATGTGTATGTCCTTTCATATGTGTGCAAGATGCGAATCTAAAATTTGATTAGCTAGAGTATCTGTAATTTGGTTTAATCTCCTAGGAACATGAAAATAAGTAATATAATCAAAGATTTGTTCTAAGAGACGTACCCTAAGGAATCATCGGTGTAAAGTCGGATCATGAACATGGTAGACTCTATTTAACTGAGACACAACTAGCTGAGCGTCGAGATAGACCCGGAGATGAGAGATACCAAATGACAAGGTGTCACGAAGCAACTCAATAACTGCACTATACTCGGCGACATTGTTTGTGGTGTCACCTAATCATATACCTTCGGAAGATAATAACTGGTCTCGAGGTGTAAAAATTAACCAAGCTGCGGAGGCAAGCCTCCAAGTGTGCCGGCTAGCACCGTCTGCGTACCCAATGAACACCTTGGATTCACTTGACATCTGCCATAGTGATAAAAGATAACATCAAAAAAGACACGTCCACAATACTAAAAGAAACTAGAAAGTAATAGTACAAAGACTATACATATGTTACAAAAAGTTACCCATGGTGACCTACCTATGAGTAATAATTATTGAGGTAGAGCCCATTTCTAGGCTCTTCCAAAGCATTCCATTCAAAGTCAACTAGACAATAAGCACCCTTTTTTAGAACTTATTTTATGATGAAAGGTCTGAACCACGTGGGTTTGAATTTTTCTGCCCCTAGGGGGTACTTATCTTGGTCATAGACCAGGACAAAGTTGCCTTCAGAGAAAATCCAAGGACGAACGGACCTATCATACTGACACTTTATGTTTGTGAGCCTCAATGGCTAGGGACACATCATGACGTTGCTCATTGAGATGCTCAAGGTATAATAACCATTCTTCAAGTGGAGAAGTATCTGGCAATAATTGTACTGCCAACTTTAGGGACGGGATCTGACATTTGATAGGCAAGACTTCTTCCAGCCCGTAAAGGAGTTGAAAAGATGAGAAACTGGTTGTAGTCTTAACAGATGTTTGGTAAGCCCATAATGTCGAGTATAACATCAAATGCCAGTTTGACTTGGCTGAGTTGATCGTTCATTGTAGGATGGTTTTAAGAGATTTACTTACAACTTCCACCTGGCCATTTTCTTGTGGGTAGTAGGGTGACGAATGTTCTTTCCATAACCCAAGCTTTGATGTTAACTTGGTCATCATCTGGTTATGAAAGTGACTATATTGGTCAGTGACAATCTCTCTCGGGACGCCGAACCTTGCTATTATCTGGTTGAATAAAAAGAGAGCGGCAGTCTCTCCATCATCTTTAAATGTTGGCATAGCTTCGACCCACTTTGTGAAGTAGTCTATGGCTACGATGATATAACAGTGCCCCCTTGCTGAAGGAGGGTTGCATGTAGTGTAATCAATCCCCCACTTGGTGGAGGGACCAACTATGATGACATGAAACATGGGAGCGGGATCTGCCCTCATCTTCCCAGAGAAGATCTGGCACGGATGGCACTTCTTGACCGATTCGATACAATCTTTGATTAGTGTCAGCCAAAATCTTTTGGTTTGTTGCCAACCCAGACAAATGACCACCACATGCTCTGGTCTGGAAATTGTTAAGCATGATAATTGTTTCTTCGTGAGTGATACATCGACGTAGGATGCAGTCTACACCTCTTCGATACAATGTATCGTCGAGTATGAGATGATTCTTAGCCTGATGGCGTATACGTCGACGCTCATCACGAGAAGTAGAGGTGAGGCACTTTAAAGTCTGGAGATAGATAAGTATATCTTCGTACCAGGGATCCAAAGATGTGATCAAGAACAGATCTCCCCTGATAGGCGACTCTTCGGGCACTACATCACCTGACTCAATCGGAAGTTCCAAAATAAGTTCTGCGAAGACCAGTGACTTTTTGGATTTTGCTGAAATGAAATCTAAGTAAAAATCCTGGAGGAAGACTATCCATCTACTGATATTTCCGTCGATTACCCGTTGTGTCAACATGTACTGGAATGGATTCACAATAGCAATAACGGTGGTCTTGCGAAACAGAACATGATGACGAAACCGTTGAATAGCATGGACTAATGCCAACGCAAGTTTTTCGATATGAGAATAATTGAGTTCCAGTCTTACGAGGCCTCGGCTCAGGTAATAAATCACATATTCAGAGAACAAGTCATCTTCCTGAACTAATACCATGCCAATGGTTGACTCTACTGCAGCCAGATATAATAACAAATCTTTGTTATAGTTAGGTGGCTGAAGCAAAGGGGCAGTCATGAGGGCATGTTTCAACGTGTTGAAAGAGCGTTGAGAGGCACCGTCCCAATGAAAAGTGTTATAACCCTATAATTTATAGGATCAATTGGTGACTAAAATGTTGTTTCTTTAAGTGTTTTTGTTTGTCAAATGATTGTCCATTCTACAAACAATTTGAGAAAAGAAAAGAAAAGAAAAGAGGGAACAAAAGAAATTCAATAGAGCCCCATGCAATAACAATGATTTGGTCCATACCTTTCAAGCATGGACAAGTTCTTTTAAATTGATGTTGATATGAGTAGTGAATAAGCTTGGCTAAACTGTTTAATCTTAGCCAAGTGATTTAAGCTAGTTAGTGAATAAATCTGACCAAACTGCCTAATCTTGGTCAGATAACCCCAGGATAGAGTAACTCCTTAGTCCAACAGTTTAATCTGGACTAATTGTCATAGGTAATTAGGTTAGAACATAGGATAGTTTGCTTTGTCTCAATAAGACCGGAACGATGATAAATGACGTCATTATCCATGGTTTTTTCCCCTAGAGGTCACTTCTCTTTACTCTGTTAGTCCTTTCCCCTTGCTCTCCCATTACAAGTCCTCTCACCATGGTTACTCCCCAATCGACTCCCACCACGTCGCCCAGCCATATTCTTCAGTCATTGTCACCTGCCATCTCATGCTCTAAATGACCCATTGGCCATATATGATTGGCTAACCTATCTGTTAACCCGTTGACCTGTATCCTGTGCCCAACGGGTATCCGTTTGCTCAAAAACCACCTTCACCCTTCATTCCCTCACCATTTACCCTATGACCACACCAGATAATTTTGTCCCCATTTTCCTTTTCCATTACAGCCAACTATCCAAAGCTACCATCATCCCCACTAACAACTGTTTGATTTGCAGGTATTTTTACAGTGATGGCGCCAAAATCAAAGAGAACAGAAGCTAAGGAAAATCCTTTCCTCCCGCCGCGTGTTGACCTTGACAGGATCCCCCTGGTGGAAAAAGACCATTTAATCACTGACACCAAATGCGAATTCAACTTCACGGACTTGTATTCATGGCTCAAAGAGGTTTTCCTCGACTAGAGCGATGAAATTGGGATTTGGGAGTCAAATCTTCCCCTATATCTCTTCCTCCAGATTCACCACTTTCTCGAATTCGCCCTCAAATGCCAGGCCCATTATATCCCTGAACAAAGAGCCATTATCTCTTTGTCTGGAGAAATTATTTTCCCCATCACATCAGAAACCATTGACCAGATGTTGCAGATACCCAAAGCCGAGTCCCCCTCACCTTTCAACCTCGAAATCATCATAGATCTCTACCAGAAGCTGTCTTTCCCCCAAATAGCTCAGATTTTTGAGTTTTTCCTCCCACAATCCGCTCATCTCCCCACTACAAACCCCCCTTATCCTTCCTCCCTGTTCTCAGTAAAGGGAAACCAGGTTATCACATCACTATGTGCCTTGCTTAGATATTTTTCGAATCAATGGGTGGACGAACCCATCTTGGAATTTCTATCCATTTTTTCCACCGATGAGAGACCCACTACTCAGTTCAACTATAGTACATTCCTGGAAGACAACATTCATGAATAATTCATCAACTTTGCCACATAAGGCATTTTTCGATATTCTTCAATACTAGCTTACCTGTTCATGTTCTTTCAAGCAGACAAAATTTCCTTTTCAATGCAGAAGATGGATAAAGATGGGAGGCCACAGGCAGTGATAGTGTGGACTTCACTGCTCAGACATAACTCTACAAAATTTAGTTTCAAGCAGTTCTACCACCCAGTGGTGAGTATGCTCAGCGGCAGACCCGGACCTAGAATTAACGAGGAGATTCAGAGGATTTTACATCTCTCGGACCTTACAAAGACTGGTGATTGGTACCTGTACCAAAACCACACTGAGATCAGAGTTTATGGGTGCGAGTTGGCCCCATATAAATTGCCCAGTTATTTACCTCTATGGATTTTTGCCATGGAATACATAAGGCAGATGATAAATTCAGACGACATACATTTTGTGTCTTTGAAGAAGAAGCAGTAGCTCAAAATCAAAGGGCATATTGGGTCTTTCGACTGCAATAGCTGAGGCATTGGGGAGCAAGAAAACCAACTGCTAAAAGAAATGAAGTTTTTTGTTAGTTTTTCATGGCACTATGATCCGTGCGAGATAATTTTCGAGATGAGGGTCAAAAATAAGAATATCTCGTACATTCACACATCCAAGCCTAAGGTAGAGAAGTTCGCCAACCAGACAGAACAGGAGCCCGACACTCTGGTTGAGACAAAACAGCAGGACCCTCCGGTCACTATTTCACAGACGACTACACCACAGGCTCCCAAGGAGAAAAGGCCTAGGAAAGATGTTTCACCTTCTGTCACTGAAGTATCATCTGAAGAATTTCAACTACATACCAAGAGGCCAAAAACCAGTTCGGCACCCAACACAACTGGTGAAAAGAGAATGCAATCCACTACCATATTGAAGGTTGATTGATCGCTCCTTAGTACAAGCAGCAAACAAATCACGACTACAGTGTTTCCCAGAAAGCCTACAAATACTCCACCAGCCAGCCAGCCGAGCAAAATAGAACACAAATTGAGTATTTTTGAGAAGTATGATATGATCAAAAAGAAAAATTAGATGCTGACCAACATCACATATGCTCATTTCTGGAAGCAAACATCCACTGCACAACACTAACTGCTTTCTGCATTCAACACTGAGAAGGTTAGAATGCACATGGCATTTCTGCAAGCATAGGTGCCAGACTCGAAGGTAATCACTGAATACAAAAGGGAAACATTCAAATTTCAGACTAAATATGTGCATCCAGCTGATCAGATGGATCTGCACAAGAAAACTGGAGAAATGGCTTTCAAAACATTGGCACATGCTTCCACTGCTGCCTCCAAGTTACAAGTATCTCTAAATAATGTCCAGACACAGTTTAAGTTAGAAAAAATATCATCCTTTGCCAAGGATAACAGGATTAATACATTGGAGGAACTAGTTCTCAAGATCGGATATGATCCCTCGAATGTGAAAGTATTCGAGGAGATGCTCAAAAATAAAAATGTCAATATAGCATCTCTGAGGAAACAATTGAAATTGCCTCCAACAGAAGATTCACAGGCAAAAGAAATAGTGGAGACAGAAGGGGAGAAGGATGAGATGCTCAATCTCATCATGGAGCAGAATTGTTATTGGATAAATCCATAAGTGCGGACACAAACCGATCTCCCTAGATCCATCTAGATCTAGAACAAAGAAAGACAGAACATGACTCTTTCCCTATATTCTAACCATTGAATTAAATAGGAGGCAAGAACAAAGAACATACCTTATGATCACTTCCTATGGTCTTTGTTTCTCTTGCTTCGCTCCAGTGCTCTCGTGCAGCCAAGACCAAGACAACACAAACCAACCAAAGTGAAGAAAGCACAATCTATTCAACAATCAATCTATGTATATGATCAAGGAGTTATACAATAAATTAGAATTATATTTATGGGAAAGAATCATATTATTGTATCATATTAAATGTGAAAGAGAGATTACAACCATGGCCTTGATGCTGTAAGGTCCCTTCCAACTGTCCTTCGTTCCCAAAACACTTCTTGCTCCAAGGATTCTGAGACCATGGATCTGATAGCTACTCAAAATCTATCTTGACAAGGCAAATCTCAAAGCCACTCCAACCAAGCTAATAATTCCAAGCCAACCAAAGCTAACAATTCGAGAAAACGCTCATTTTTCCCACGTGTAGGCATTCTCGCACCCTAGCTATAGAGAAACCTGCGAACATCTTGCACCCTAGCTATAGTGCAACCTGCGAGAATGGGTCATTCTCGCACCCTGCCTATATAGCAACCTGTGAACTTCATTTTTTATAAGGTTTTTACATAGGAAAATGCAACTTATTTTTTTAGGAAAAGTTCTTCTCCCTTCTCTCTTTAGGAACTCAGGCCACTGACCCCTCTAAAGGCAATAGATAGGTTTACATCATTAATGATCATAGGGATGACGAAAATAATGTGTAACAAGAATGCACAGTTGAAAGAAATGGAAGCGGAATTGGAAAAGCTAGTAAAAGAGAAGGAGCAGTCAAATCCCATGGAGGTCATTCCATTGAGCGAAGTTCCACTCATAGGAGTGAGCACAGCGTCTATTGCAGAAATTCCTTCGGCAACTCCACTGACAGCCCTGGAAAAGACTGTTGAAGTAGCTAAATCCATGGAAGAAATGAATTTACAAGAGACAGAGATTAGCAAATTAAAAAAGGAGATTGAGAACCTTCAGGAACTCAAGTCTTCTTACCAAACTAGCTTCTCCAAGGAAAAACAAACCTCGGACCAGCTCAAACAGGAATTTCAACAACTTCAGAAGCAAACAGTGGCAGGCAAGACACTGGTTGATGTCAAAGAAAGTGTCTGGATGGACATCACCAAGTCCATGAATGAAATATGGCCAATGATACAAATCATGTTCGAGAAAAACGAGCTGGTGCAAAGAAGTCAGCAGGTCGTCAAGAATATAAGAGCAGAACTGGGAGAGATGCCCACAGAAGCTACTGAGATCATCAAATTTCTAAATTCCAAAACCAGAGAGGAGCTAGAAGAGTTGAAAATTGAAGATAGGACGGAGACCATCCTCGAGGTCAAGAGGGTCATGACCAAGAGAGGACTGATGCTACAGCTGGAGGAAAAGGTCCAGACCATGGATGCAGGAATACAAAGATTTTTCAGCAAGATCGAAGCTCTGCAGAAGAAAGGCCTTCCTGGTATGAGAGTTATAAATGATAAATTGATGACACTCCCCGATTATAAAAAGATATTAGACATTGTGGATAGGGATAGCTCAAAATTATCAAGAATACAAGGCAGTATCATTGGTAAGGAATTCTTGGATGCTTTACAGTTGGACATCAGCATACAGCATGAGATCTTGTACATCTTCATCACCAAGCCAACTTTTGCCAAGTACACGGAGATGGATGAAGTGTATCGTAGATTTCTCAAAGTCAGCATTCCTAGTCACATTCGATGGGAAGAGATTTCCAATCTGATAGAGTATTCGATGAGTTGTCCAAGCCCAGTTAGCTATCCAGTCAGAAGAGGTCATGCATAGGCCTCACTAATGGCTCACCCAGAAAACAGCATGAAGTTTCGACACATCATCAAATAGTTTCCTAGATTTTAGTATCTTGTTAAGTTAGTTAGCTAAATTTAGATTAGCCACGTCTTGGTCTTTAATGACAGGATCGTTTGTAATATTTGGTTATAAATACTTCACACTTTGAAGTATTGAGGGTTGATCTTTACGCCCTGCAAGCTACAAGATTGTAATATTTTTCAAGAGATCTTCCATTAATACAAAGAGACGTTTTCACAGGATTCTCGTGTGTTATTCATTGGTGATGTTTTTCTTTTCTATGTTGAATGTTTTCTTGCTTAGTTGTCATATTGTTTTCTAATCTAAATCTTTAAAAGTAATGCATGTTGTAGGATTTATCTTTGTATACCCTGTTTCAGACTTTGAAAGATCTTAATGTTATCTTCTGATATTACAGTAAAGAAATTCTTAACTGCTTCTTTACTTAATTGATATTCTCATATTTTCTACTTTTCATCATTTTACTGCTAAAAGAATCCAACGAATGCACTATCCTGCCCTGTGAAAAGAATCTTTTGTTTTCTGGTTTAGATTTTTATCTCTATAACACAGACCCCATAGCCAAATGGATGCGTAAAGCCCTTTCATCCAACTCAACAAAAACAACAAACCTTTTCAATCTTGTTTATTTAACTAGCCTAATATCTTAAGTTCAAAACACATCTAAATCATACAGAGAGATCCCTCTCTAAAGCTGGTAGGGATAGATTCCAGTTTCGAAGTGGTTGGATAAAGTTACCTCTCGTAGATTTCTTCTTTCCTAACAACCTCTAGGAATTTACAGAGCGCTAACATAGTGGCGACCATACTAGGGATGAATTTTTCAACGCCACGTTTTCTTTCCCTTAGAAGAAAGCTTTGTTTCTAAACAAATCATAAATCTGAAAAAGCAATAATGTTTAGAGGTTGTTAAAGCTTGTAAATATTAATTTTTGGACTCATAAAACTAATATATATATATATATATATATATATATATATCAAAAAGAAATCTGGCTCCCAAAAGAGCTTATACTCGATCTCACCCAAACCCAGAACATGCAATAACAACTGATAATCTAGAACAGTTACTCAGGAAAAAGACCATTGTAGAAGGTTCAATAAGTCATAGTCCCCTTCAGAGGTCCCCTTCTCTTCCAAAGGAACTTGTTACCATTCAATATCTTAACTTTGACACCATTTTTGAACAAAGCCTATTTAGAACAAAATATGATAGCTTTGTGACTAAAATCGTTTTAGATCCAAAAACCTTGCAACCTCGGACCCCTGAAATACTATCTCCCACTACGAGCCCTCAAACCACTCACTCTGTGCCAGCAAGCCCCTCCTCCTCCTCATCTTCTGTCACTACCACGCCTATCATCCAAGTTGTTGCCCCGCCCCCTCCACCTATCATGGCAGCCAGATATGCTCCCTTGGTGTTGGTCGCACCTCTTCATGCTATGCCCCAGGATTATCAAACAAGGATTCCACAGTTCGATGGAACAGGGCCCTTGAGCACACAGAAACACGTTGATAAAATGAATGACTATTTTGATCTGCAGGAAGTAGACGAGGTTGTGGTTCAAATGAGATTGTTTGCACAGAGTTTGACCGGTGACGTTAAGAAATGGTACAAGGGTTTACGTGTTGTCTTAGTGCTCGACCTTACAGCATTTCAAAGAAGTTTTCTAGACAAATGGGAGGTAAAGAAAAATCCTCTCCAAATCTTGTCAGAATATGAAAACATCAAAAGAAATCAAGGTGAGATTGTTCAAGATTACTGCATTTGCTTCAATAATCTATACAACACAATTCCAGCCGATATTAAACCCCCACAATGTTTAGCATTGATAAAATTCCCTGACGGTTTTGACACTGATATGTCATATCAATTAAGGGAAAGAAATTCCACCACCCTAGAAGACATGCAGAAAAACACAATAAGCGTGGAGGCTAACCTGTTGGCTAAAAGGGCACGACAGAGGATGGAGAGAAGAGTCACGATTAAAGAAGAACCTTCCACATCTTCTTCTGATGCCAAATTGGATTCCTTAGCTAGAGAAATGGAAAGGATGATGGAGAGACTCATTGTATCTGAAAGAAACCCTCCTAGAGAAAACCAACCAGCTCCTCAAATTTGGAATCCTAACTTCAGAAGGAATCCTCCTCAAATCAGACAGAGAGATCCTAGAGATCAAAGAGAACAGAGGGGTCCTGATCAACAGATCAGACCACCCCTATAGGAAAATTATGTCGATGAAGGAGAAGAAGTGATTGAAGAACTGGAGGATATTCACATAAACCTCATGGGCATTCACGATAACAAAGCTATTTTCCTCAACCAGGAAGAGCAAGAACTTTTTCTTCTCTCTCAAACAAAGGTAAGTAAAGAAGCTGAAGATACCGAACAACAAGAATTTGAAAATGTTATTATGGAGGTACATCAGCAGTACAATCTACGAAGTAAAAAGACAGATGGATTTTCCCCAAAAAAGGTAACTGAAATGAAGAAGATAGTCGAAACCAAGAGAGCCCCCGAGCCTTCTACCGAGAAGATCCCTGAGAAAGGTAATGTTGAAGTTCTAGCAAAAAGAAACCTTACTATTCTAAAAAGATCATCGCAGACTGAGGTTTCATCAACTAACCCACCAAATACTTCTAGCCAGAAGACGGTGGTGGACAAATCAAAATTGTTGATCCAAAGCAGATCACCTACACCTTTCAGCCTCGAAGGGGAATTAGAAAAAGTGAAAATTCCCATTCCCCTTTCTGAGTTGATGAGTAAAGACACTTACCGATCACAGGTGATCAAAGCGCTGAGCATTGAACCTGATATAGGCACGAAGGCCTTAACTGTTGAATCAGTGAATCATTTAGATACTGTAAATCTTACCGATGATCAACCTGAACTCCTGTTTGGCCCTGAAGTTGATGGTCAAACCAACAATGGCATTGTTGCTCCTTTTTACATCAGCCTTAATATACACGACCTAATTCTATATAATGCTATGTTAGATTCAGTTGCTACCCATAACCTGGTTCCTAAAGCAGTGATGGAAAAGTTGGGACTCGAGGTCACCAGACCTTACAAGGACTTACACTCTTTTGACTCCAGCAAAGTCATATGTATCGGTTTGATCAAAGACTTATGTATCACTCTAGTTCAAATTCCAGCAAAAAGCATGGTTATGGATGTTGTTGTCCAGGTCTTGGGGGGCCAAGTTGAAAGGCACTTTGCAGTTGGATATGTCGTATGCCACCATCCCGGTATTCAGGCAACAGAGAAGATTGTACAGAGAGACGCTGATGAAATATATGGTCAGCAGCCAAGAAAATCCACATAACTATCCCTTGTACTCTGCACATTCTGACTTAGATTCCTTTATCCTATATAACGATGGCGATACAGGAGAACAAATCACTCAGCTGGAAGAAGATATGTCTGGTCTGAATGAGGCCAATAAATCACCGAGGCAGACAGAAGGAAACATGTGATAAGTGAAGAATTGCCAGTAGATTTCTGGAGCATGGAATTCGATGGAGATGTAAGAAAAGAAGGAGTTGGAGCAGGAGTTTGGTTGCACAATCACAGATCCAGGTATTCAAAAAACCATTCTTACAAATTAAATTTTCAATGCACTAACAATATTGTCGAGTATGAAGCTTTGATGCTCGGTTTGAAACTTCTAAAGAAAGTTGGTGCCAAACAAATTATGGTAAGAGGCGGTTATGAGTTAATTATCAAGCATATCAAAGGTGAGTATGCAGTGAAACATCCCCGTCTCAGAGCTTACAGGAATTTTGTTTTGGATGCCTTTAAATGTTTCACTGAAGTTGATTTATAGGTTATGCCCAAGGGACAGAATATTTTAGCAGATGGGTTAGCTACGTCAGCGGCCACATGCAAGATACCTTTTCGTTCCACTCACCCATACACGGTGGAGGTGAAGTGTAGACTGACTGTCCTAGACAACATTAGATATTCGCATGTATTTGGTAATGATGATCAAATTGAAGATTTTCTACAATGTAAAAATTATTTCGAGTGTACAAACATAGACTTAGAAAATGAGGATGAAAATGTAAATAGATCTGATTTTGGAAATAATAGTGTAAAGAAGATAGATTCAGGAGAGTTAGGTGAAGATGAGATAGAATCTGATGTTTTACATTTAAAGAGTAATGTTTTACCTAGGGGTTTAGTTCTTTTAGAAGACCTTTTTTATTTTAATGATGTAGCTAAAAAACCCAAAATTGAAGCCAGTGGTCAAGAAGTTGAAGATTGTAATATAGGGACAGAAGAGAAACCTAGGGTGGTAAAACTTTTCAAATCATTACCCCCTGAGAAAAAACTCAAATACATTGAACTTTTCAAGAAATATTCAGACGTATTTGCCTAGGTATACGAGGACTTGAAATCTTATGACATGAGCATCATACAACATAGAATCCCAATAAAAGAAGATCAAAAACCTTTCAAGAAGAAACTTAGGAGAATCAATCCCAAGTTACTTCCCCTTATAGAAAAAGAAATCAAGAAGATGTATGATGCTAAAATCATAGTTTCGTTACGATTTTCCAAATGGATTTCAAATCTGGTCCCAACCCGAAAGAAGTCTGGGGAAATCAGGCTTTGCATTGATTTCAGAAAACTGAACAAAGTTTCTCTAAAGGACAACTACCCATTGCCAAAAATGGACCACATATTACAAAGGGTAGTTGGATCCAGTCGAATCTGCTTATTGAATGGGTTCTCAGGCTATAACTAGGTCCTCGTTCACCTAGATGACCAAGAGAAAACAGCTTTCACAACACCATGGGGTACTTTCATGTATGTGAAAATGCCTTTTGGGTTGAAGAACGTCGGGGCCACTTTCCAGAGAGCGATGAACATTGCTTTTGTGGAAGAAATCGGCAAATTTATTGCCATTTATTTGGACGACGTAATTGTGTTTTCCCAATCCGATGATGAACACTTACGACATCCCAGACGACTGTTTGAGAAATGCAAGAAATTTGGGATTTCTTTGAATCCTAAGAAGATCCTTTTCAGATTAAATGAAGGTAAACTGCTAGAGCACATAATCTCTAACGGCGGAATTAAGATAGACCCCAGCAGAATCGAGGCCATTCAGAAATTAGAACACCCAAGAAATATCAAAGAGTTACAGTCTTTCATTGGAAAAATAAAATTTCTGAGAAGATTCATACCTAACCTGGCCGAGCTTCTCAGGAACATCACAAACATGTTAAAAAAGGACACAAAAATAAAATGGGACACTGAGTCCAAGCAGTCTTTTGAACAAGTCAAACGTGCACTCACACAGGCTCCGGTCTTGATCAATCCTGATTTCAACAAGGATTTTTACCTCTTTTATTTTGCTTCTGAACATACCATTGCAACAGTATTACTACAGAAAAACAGCGAAGGCTATGAACAACCCATAGCCTTTTTCAGTAAATCTTTAAGAGATGCTGCTTTGAATTATAAAATAATGGAGAAACAAGATTTTTCCCTGGTGAAATCCATAAAAGATTTTAGATTATATATTCTCCATTCCCATACCATCACATATGTTCTGAACGCAGTAGTAGAAGACATTTTAACTCAAGACAATCTAGACGGTCGAAGAGGAAAATGGATTGCTATCATTCTGGAGTATGACATAGAGATTAAGCCTACTAAACTGATTAAAGGTCAAGTTCTGGCAAAGTTAATGGATGAATCCAATTTCCATGCTCTTGATATTAATTTCTTAGCTGCAGTAGATGAACAGGGAGAGCAGGCGACTCCAAGCGTGAAAGAGGTATTTCTGAACTCTCCATGGTATGCAGACCTGATATTTGTTTTGCATAACCTACAAGCCCCCCCTGGTCTAACCAAAACTAAAGGTAGGTTTTTGAAATTGAAAGCATTAAAATTTTGCATTCTAGAAGGCAAACTATATTGGAAGGATCCTGGAGGTATTTTGTTGAACTGTCTGTTAAAAGATGAAGCTGACAGAGTATTGCAGGATTTTCATGCAGGAGACTGTGGTGGTCATCTAAGCTGGAATACCACAGCTAATAAAATTCTTAGAGATGGGTTTTATTGGCCTACGTTGCTCACTGATGTGCATCAGAAAGTGACTATGTGTCATAAGTGTTAGGTTTTCGAGGGAAAAAAGAAGCTCCTTCCTTTGCCCCTGAAACTGATCTCGGTAGAAGCTCCTTTCCAGCAATGGGGATTAGACTTTATCGGAGAAATACATCCTCCCTCTTCGGGCCAGCACAGGTGGATTCTCACTGCTACCAACTATTTCACAAAATGGATCGAAGTTGTACCAAGCAGGCAAGCTAATGATTCTGTCATTATTAAATTTCTTGAAAATAATATCTTGTCTCATTTTGGATGTCCTAGAAAGATTATAAATGACAATGCAGTTGCTTTTCGATCTAAGAAGCTCATAGATTTTTTCAACCAGTATCATATTGGTTTGGGACATTCCACAACTTATTATCCTCAGGGAAATGGGTTGGCGGAGTCATCAAATAAATCCCTGGTGAATATTATCAAGAAAAGAAGAAGTTGTGGCATAACAAGCTGGTTTTTGCACTATGCGCTGACAGACTGACCACTAAGAGGTCAATTGGTATGTCACCATATTAGCTGGTCTATGGCACTAAAGTAGTTTTTACCACTTCCTTAGGAGTTCCTGTCATGAAATTGCTGCAAGAGATGCAAGACGAGTTGAACGACTCCCAAAGAAGGATAAACCAGATGATCCAATTGTAGCAGTCCAAAGAAGAAGTATACAACAAAACTCAGGTTGTCCATGACAGCATTAAAAAGATATTTGACAAAAGAACTAAAGAGGATGACTTTGAGCTAGGTAACTTGGTTCTAAGATGTGATGCCCGAAATGAAGATAAGGGGAGGCATGGAAAATTTGGAAGTCTATGGAAGGGGCCTTACATGATTCAAGCATTTAGAGGAAATAATGCCTTCTTGCTCAACAACAGTGATGGGAAAAATATGCCAGGAGGACCTGTAAATGGAATAATGTTGAAGCACTATTCACCTCCTTAGTAGGGACCTGCAGTCACATTTTTCATTGTACAAACCATTTTCATTTTGTTTATAATATTTGAGTGAAATAAATCTGATCAGATGGTTGAAGCTCGCAGAGAAGGCCCTAAGACTCTAAACATTGTCTTCTAATTTTCAACAATAAACCCAATCAAGCACAAAGGCGACTATGGAGAAAGTTTAAGAACATCAGGAATCAGGATTCTTGGCACTTCACAAGGAGAGTACCATCCCCAGGTGGAGCCGCTATTATAACCCTATAATTTATAGGATCAAATGGTGACTGAAATGTTGTTTCTTTAAGTGTTTTTGTTTGTCAAATGATTGTCCATTCTGCAAACAATTTGAGAAAAGAAAGGAAAAAGAAAAGAAAAAAAGAAAAGAGAGCACAAAAGAAAGAAAAGAGAGCACAAAAGAAATTCAATAGAGCCCCATGCAATAATAATGATTTGGTCCATACCTTTCAAGCATGGCCAAGTTCTTTTAAATTGATGTTGATAGGAGTAGTGAGTAAGCTTGGCTAAACTGTTTAATCTTATTCAAGTGATTTAGGTTAGTTAGTGAATAAATCTAACCAAACTGCCTAATCTTGGTCAGATAACCCCAGGATAGAGTAACTCCTTAGTCCAACAGTTTAATCTGGACTAATTGTCATAGGTAATTAGGTTATAACATAGGATAGTTTTCTTTGTCTCAATAAGATCGGCATGATGATAAATGTTGAAGCATGTCTTTGAGGTTTAAAAGGTTTGATGTCTAACCCCTTGGTGATAGAAATATGGAAAAGCTCGGGAAAAACCCACAATGTGAACTTATCCTAAGTTTTTCTGAGCACATATGCCTTCGCGCTCACAGTTAAGCACAGTGCATAGATGAACGGCCTGAGAGCAGGTGCTCAGATCCACGGCTCAGATTGGATTCCAGACCCCC